>MU188949.1:0-34717 GCA_016904865.1 Pissodes strobi | reverse complement strand
GCAAGCGGATCGGGAAGAGGATGAACGTAGAAGGCAAGCGGATCGGGAAGAGGATGAACGTAAAAGGCAAGCAGAACAGGACCGGCTACAGAAAATTTTGCAAGACCAGGAAGAGAAAAGACAAGCAGAACAGGACCGGCTTCAGAAAATTTTACAAGACCAGGAAGAGAAAAGACAAGCAGAGCAGGACCAGCTTCAGAAATGGATGCTGGATGTAATTGTAGGCGAGCAAGGAAAATTACAGAAAATATTGGACGGACAAAATGAGAAATTTGAAAAAGAAGTAAACAATATTCAAAAAGAAGTTGGAAATGTACAAAAAGAAGTTGGAAATGTACCAAAAGAAGTAGGAGACGTACAGAAAGAAGTGAAGAATTTACAAGCAGAATTTACCAGACTAAAACATCAAGCACCCACCGAGAGGGCATTCGCCTCAGGACAAATATCCTGGACAATGTACAAAAGACAATTTGAAGCCGCTGCTGTTGCCAACGGTTGGAATAATGAAGAAATGGCTACATCACTAGTGGTAGCGCTTCGTGGATCTGCCCTGGAACTACTGCAGACCATTTCCATCAGCCAACAAGGGAAATATGACATACTTGTAGCTGTCCTGGAGAGACGATTTGGAGACCAACACCGAAGACAACTGTATCAGGCACAAGTAAAGTCTCTGCATCAGAAGCCTGGTGAAAACCTCCAAGAATTTGAGGCAGACATTAGACGTCTCATTCAATTGGCCTACCCGGGAGCGACAAAGGAATTTCAAGAGGAACTTGCTGCCCAATATTTCGTGGATGGTATCAGAGATCCAGAAACTCAGAAAATGCTACGCCTAGCCAATTTGATAACAGCAGTGAAGCTTTGGGTCGAGCCCTAGAAATCGAGGCGGCCTGTAACATCTCCAAGCCAAAAATCAGGGCCGTATCCATCCAGGAAGAAAAGGCGACAAACAGCTGTGAATTAAATGAGATGGGTGACATTTTGAAGAAATTAACGGAAGTTCTTCAGGCCACGGCGAGATTCCGGGAGCCAATGGAAGATAGGCCACATAACCGAAATACATCAAATCAGTGCTATAGATGTGGCAGGACTGGGCATTTCAAAAGAGACTGCCGAGTACAACTACGGTCTAGATCTCCATCCAGAGACGCTAGGGCCCCCAAGTCAAATCAGGAAAACTTCAATTAGTCAACATTGCGGGGCGGGTGTTGGCTAAAGAAGATAAAGCCCCCAGGATCGTCTCCATAAAAAGCCTGGGAAAAGCCGCCGACAGTCTAACAATTACAGGAAAGATCAACGGAAGAGCCATAACAATGACTGTTGACACTGGTGCGGCGGTATCTTTGATAAGGTCCAACAGAGTAAATAGAGTAGAAGTTCTACCCATATCAAAGAATGTAGTTTTACGTACAGTTACCGGTGAGACAGCTGAAGTACTTGGGGAAATGGATATCGAACTTCAACTGGGACGAATTAAATTACACCACACAGTGTTAGTCGCCGACATCGAAGACGAATTTGTTTTGGGGATGGATCTCATCGGTCAACATGGATTCTCTTTTGACAACAAGCTTAATCTTCTGAAGTTTGGCACCGAAGAGTTCATCCTTAACAAAACAGACGATAGCACACCGACTAAGGTAGTGGCGGCATGTACTGTCAGAATAAGCGGAAATACCGAGCAGATAATTTTTGGGAAATTGGAGAAGGATTTTGGAGGCTGCATCGGACTTATCCAACACCACGATTTGCCTTGCAAACACCTCGTAGGCAAAGCACTAGTCAAAACCGACGGCGAAATACCGATTAGGATAGCAAATATTTCATCCAATTCCATCAAAATCAATAAAGGAGATGTAATAGCCACTTGCGAGCCGGTGCAGTGGGTAACCAGTTGCGAAACGCAGTCAGAAGTAACACCCTCAACATCACCTAAGGAAGTCCTAGAACATTTCCAGAAGTCGTAGCAACATCTGTCTTCCGAAGAACTGAAAAGAGCTACACAATTTATCAAAGAGCAGAGCACAGCCTTTGAAAGGAAAAATGGCAATACTGGAAGAACGAACATCATAAAACATAAAATCGACCCTGGGAGTGCTCACCCCATACATACGGCAGCATCCTCGGAGGTTACCAGTGACGAAGCAGCAAGAGGTTACCACATTAGTGGATAAAATGCTTGAAGATGGAATTATTGAAGAGTCATCAAGTCCATGGTCATCTCCTGTTGTCTTAGTCACCAAGAAGGATGGGACTACCAGATTCTGCGTGGACTATAGAAGATTCAATGACGTCACCAAGAAGGACAGCTATCCACTTCCCAGAATTGACGACACGTTGACAACACTAGCAGGTTCTCATTGGTTCTCAACATTCGATCTAAAGAGCGGATATTGGCAAGTAGGCATTGACGAACAGGATAAGGGCCTTCTCTTCCGGAAGTGGTTTATATCCGTTTAAAATTATGCCCTTCGGACTATGCAATGCCCCCGCTACTTTTGAGCGTCTTATGGAAGTTGTTCTACGAGGCCTCACTTCGAAGACATGCCTGGTCTATCTTGATGATATAATGGTAATGGGAAAAACTTTCGAAGAGCACCTACAAAACCTGCATGAAGTTTTTACTAGGATCAAGAATGCTCAGCTCTTACTGAATCCAAAGAAATGTTTTCTCTTCCAACAAAAAGTTGAATTTCTCGGGCACGTCGTGTCATCAGAGGGAATCCAAACTGATCAACGAAAGATAACAGCAATCAAAGACTGCCCTCGTCCTCGCGACAAACCCGAACTACGGAGCTTCCTTGGATTATGTACTTATTATAGAAGATTTGTCGAAGGATTTGCAAATATAGCTGCACCTTTACATAAGCTCACTGAAGAACGAGCAATCATAACTGTGATTCTGCGTTCAGGAAATTAAGAGCGGCTCTATGTTCTAGTCCAATATTGGGATATCCGGAATAAAAGGGTAAATTTTTATTGGACACAGACGCCAGCAACACCGGCATCGGAGCAGTTTTATCGCAAGTACAAGCAGGAGAGGAACGGGTTATCGAATACTACAGTCGAACACTTTCGAAACCTGAACGTAACTACTATGTAACCCGAAAAGAGCTTTTGGCAATAGTACGGTCTGTTGAGCATTTCCATCAATATCTCTACGGGCAAGAATTTCTGATAAGGACTGATCATGCAGCACTTAAATGGCTTTTGGATGTGAAACAGCCTGAAGGACAGGTAGCCAGGTGGCTTGAAAAATTACAACAATATAACTTTAAGGTTAAGCACAGGGCAGGGAGATTGCATAATAATGCAGATGCTTTATCCAGAAGACCATGCACGGATAATTGTAAGCATTGCCAAGGAATAGATCAACGAGAAGGAGTTACTCCGATTAGGCAAACGAAATTTGAGGTTGATCAGCAGTGGACCACAGAGCAACTTAAAAAGAATCAGCTTGACGATAGTTAAATAGCACTATTGCTAAGAGCTAAAGAAGAACATCAACCAAGACCAAGCTGGAGCGAGATATCAACTAAATGACTTGTTTTTAAAACTCTGTGGGCTCAGTGGGACTCCCTGGTGGTGGAAAATGGACTTCTTAAACGAGCCTGGGAAAGCGCCGATGGAAAAGTAGTGAAGACACAGTTAGTGGTACCAAGGAAGAAGATATCGGAAGTTCTGGAAGAAGTTCATAATGGAAAGTCTGGTGCTCATCTCGGAGTGAACAAAACGATTGACAAGATTCGCGACAGATTTTACTGGGTCAACTACTGCCAGGATGTGAAATCGTGGTGTCGGCAGTGCTCAACCTGTGCCGCAAGTCAAGGACCCAAAACAAGATCTAGGGGCAAAATGAAACAGTATAATGTGGGCCTACCGTTTGAACGTATCGCCATTGACATAGCTGGCCCTTTTCCAGAAACAAATAATGGTAACAAGTACATTTTAGTGGCAATTGATTACTTCAGTAAATGGCCTGAAGTATTTGCGATCCCCAATCAAGAAGCTGTTACCATAGCAGAGGTCCTTGTGAATAACTTATTCAGCAGGTTTGGTGTTCCGTTAGAGTTGCACTCAGATCAAGGACGCAACTTCGAATCCAAGGTTTTCCAGAAAGTCTGTGATTTACTCAACATCCATAAAACACGGACTACCGCCTTACATCCACAATCAGACGGCATGGTAGAGAGGTTTAACAACACCATTGAAGAACATTTGTCAAAGGTCGTAGATGAACATCAGAAGGATTGGGACCAACACATACCACTATTTTTAATGGCCTATAGATCAGCAGTCCATGACACGACAGGACTAACAGCAGCCATGGTTTTATTTGGAAGAGAACTCCGTTTACCCTGTGACCTATTATTCGGAACGCCAGACAACCAGGATATGGAAATTCAAGACTACGCAGACTCCCTTAAGGAAAAGTTACTATGCGTCCATGAATTAGTCAGAGAAAACACGGAGAAAGCCAGCGGCCGAATGAAGACACGATATGATCTCAAAGCTAATTCTATGGGATTTCAGATGAACCATAAAGTCTGGTTATATAATCCACAAAGGAAGAAAGGAAGATCTCCCAAGCTTACGCCTGTATGGGAAGGGCCCTATACAGTCATCAAAAGAATTAATGACGTAGTGTATAGAATTCAGCGTAGCCCCAGAAGCAAACTGAAAGTAGTCCACCTCGACAGGCTGAAAGCATATCACGGACATGAAGTATCTGATCGGGACAATCAGGTTTAAGAGGGAGGCAATGTCACGACTAACAACCGTCCGAACGTTTTTGTGCTACCCTATAGAACTAGCCGCCGCCCGTGCCGCTCGCTTCTTTGTCTGTGTGACTCATCGCCCGGCCGGTAGCGAAGATTCAGGATCGCTGGAATTATCTCGATGGCCTCGTCGAGATCGTATAGAGTGGCCTCGGAATACTTCCCGAATATTCGTGATAGATTGGAGATTATATATAAGCAGACCTAAGGCGAATGTTAGGAGTTCAGTTAATCATTGAGTATTGAATAGATATTAGTTGTAAAGTTATAAGAGTAGTTTAGAATATTAAATTGTATACAGTGGTAGTGAATAAAGAGAGTATTAGTTGAAAATAGCAAAGTTGTAATTCTGTTAAGAACCCACGGGAAAAACCTAACAATATGTAGCATGTCACAGGCTCGCTCAATCGAAGTTAGGTCAGGCAAACGAGCAGGCCAAGATAAAAACTATATCAAAGTGAATTAATGACACTGTAGCATTCACCGCTTGTATTTCGTTTTGTGTAGCTTCAAGCTTCTTTCGGTAAATGGAATTCTTTTGCATATATTCTTCCAAGAAACTGCACATTGTGCACTCGACAAAATTAATCCTAATGCTTAATTCAAAAAAATATAAGCGTAGGCAAAATTTTTATTCGGTTGACCTCCAAACCTAAAATTCTATCACATTGCTCATATGCAAGGCAACTTGAGGTTGCTTCTCTGGATGCTGCTCATAAAGTAACACAGAAGTTAAAATAATCTCATAGTTGAATCTGACAAGTAGTTAATACTATAATTGTCTATACTAAATAGCTTACGCTAAACAAAATAAAGCACTACACAACTCTAATTCTTTATTATAATCATCGATTTAAGTGCACCTCAGCCAAAAGTCATGCGCATTATAATTATTAGGTAAAGAGTAAATTTATTAAGTCTCCGAAAATAGGCATTGGTATTTTGTTTTTACTGAAATATACGCTACATAAAACAGCCAACTTCTAGAACAGTTAGGCACAAGTTTCTGTACACTTATAAATACCTACATAGGATTTAGGAATACTAAAAACACCTCTAAATAATTGATAAGTAGTAATTAGGATTGAAATGTGTATGGTTCTGAATATAAAACAAAGCGGTAAAACCTAAGGGTAAATGATGTCGATCGACAACATTAATTCGGGCGGCGATATTAAATATTCAAGGCCGGCATTAAACCGAGGAAAATTGGAGGCACATAGCTATGAAAACCGTTCCTAACCTTTGCCAAAACTGCCTCTATATCTTTCCCCCGGATCGCTTGGGGACTTCGGGGCGAACTGCAAAGGGCGCGTTTAAATATCACCCAAGTTTTAATCGATGACGGAAATACATTTAATTTCTACTACATATTTCACATATAAGGTCATTTAATTGCAAAGGCTAGATGGAGACTGATGTACTTGTATTATATGGTTTTTAAAGTTATTTCCAACCTCTCTGTACTAATCTGTAGTATGTGGCAGGCTTGCTCAATCGTGCAGGCCAAGATAAAACTGAAACTGCTAGTAAATTGAAAGTTTTTTCTTCAAGCATTTATTTCCCCCCGCTAGGCTCTAATTGTTCACTGCTGCATTAACGTAATATTAATTTACGCTAAAAATAATATGGCATATTAATCAGCCATGTTAATTAATAATCGACTGCATCGATGGATAAACCACAAATGAATATGCAATATACAATTTCCCACTGATCAGGATTGATTAGAAACGCATTTACTAATTTGCTAGCATATAGTACAAAAGTAGGTTAATTAATTTTTAGAGAAAATTTTATGATTTGAAAATTAGTTTTAAATCATTCCATCAAGTTTAATGGAAGTTTTTTATGATACCTGAAATTATGTCATCAATAATTTTAAATCTGTCGCATATTTATCTTAATACTTCATTAAAATTGATGTTAATTAGCAATAGCAATAAGCAACTGATGAACAGAAACATAAATGTGCTATATCAGCGGATAATAGGTCGATATTAACTTAAAAATGCATTTACTAATTTATTACTACGAGGGGAAACGCAAAATGCATTTGGTTGAATAATTCAGGAAGCAGATCAAATTATTCATATTAAAATATGACAATATCAAGAGTAATTATTACAGTTAGTATTCAGAGTTATCAGCTACTCTTTAGGCTTCCTTCACTTCACACCACTCGCCACTCCTGCCCCACCAATGTGATCACGAGTTTAACTACACCAAGAAACCTCCAACCTAACTCATTCCCCAACAGCTCTCTAAATTGAGAACTGAATGAGTTGCTAATCAGTGCCTATAGATCTTACGTGGGGTGTATCTATGCGTTAAATAATTCAGTAATTCAGGAGAATAAATGTTACTTACAAACAATGAAAAATTGTAGTGTTAAAAATATTTCCGCCAATCTTAAGCTGATATGGGAAGGGAATTATCTAGTAAAGGCTTCCAAAAGTTAATGGTTGATTTCATCAAAAATCATTAAAATTTAGAAGCAAGTGCGGTAAAAAGTAAATAAAACCATAAACAAATTGATGTGGAAAATATTTAGTTTCAATTACAATTGAATAAATATTTTAGATGAAATGGTTCATAAATACAAAACATGTGAATTTAATATAAAATAATGATAATGACATAAATCCTTCAACATACTTAATTAAAGATTAAAAATTTAGAAATTAAAAACATTCTGTTATAACAAATTATTTGAATCAAAGGTACAGAGTTATAAATTTATGAGTAGCTGACCAAGACCAAATGATACATTTATTAGAAATTTGATAAAAGTTGTCGATAAAATATGTTTGGATAAAATCAATTAAATCAAGGTCAGCAAATAAAGAATCTAAAAGCTGTTAAAAATGTTCCCAAAATCCTTCAAACTGATGTGGAACGCAAACTACCCTAAACTGATTTGGGAAGCGAGCTCTTTAATTATTTTTTTAATTAATGGTTCATTTTAACATAGATCATTAGAACAAATTTAAATATACAAGCAAGAATAGTAGAAAAAGAAATTAAAACTACGAAAAATTTGATATGGATAAAATAGCTTAGGATATTTTATATGAGATTGTTGAAAAATACAATAGCATAAAGCATGCAAAATAATTAAAGTGAAGCTTTGAGATCATAAAACTTCTAAACATTTTGCTATAACAAATATTTCATTCTTAGATAAATATTTGTAGCAAACTGTGCAAAATTTTGTGGAAAATACCTAGCTTAATTATTTAGATGAAGTTGTTAAAAAATAGTTACGCAAAACATTCTGAAATCGGTAAAATGTCAAGTGAATTTATTCACATAGACAAAGAAAAAAACTAAAAACTGTTAAAAAAAATCGCAGAAATCTTCTGACCGATTTGGGAAAAAGGTTCTTTAAGATAATGTTACATAAACAACGAAAAATTAATCTAAAAACTTTTAAATATTCTCCCCAAAACCTTCGAACGAATTGAAATGAAAATCCTTGAATTAATATTTTTGTTTGATTTTAACCCAAATCATTATAACCGACATTCAAACATAAAAGCGAGTGTGGTAGAAAAAGAATTTTAAACTACGAAAAAAAATACACTACAAAATAAACTTCAGATATTTTATCTCAAATTGTAAAGTGAAGTTAATACAAAATAATAAAAATGATATTTGAAACTGTAAAAAAATCAGAAATAAAAAAAAATTAAGTCGTAACAAATATTTCATTATTTCATTATGAGAACCTAACTTAAGGCCAATGATACGTTTATTAAATATTTAATAGAGGTTATCGATACATGTTGATAAATGTTTGGATAGAAATTACAATCAGGAAAGAAAGTTACATAGAAAATTAAGAAGGAAACTTAAAAATGTTCCAAAAAAACCTTCAAACTCATTTCCATAATGGATAAAATGCCAAGTGAAGGTAATTACATAAACAATGAAAGAATAATCAAAAATTGTTAAAATAAATTTCGACAGATTAGGGAATAGAATTCTTTAATTACAACTTTTTAAAGATGTTACACAAACAATGAAAAATTATTCTAAAAACTTTTACATATATTCTCAAAAATTTAGAACTGATTTGGGCAGATAATTCCTTAAATAATATTTTTCAAATTAACGTTTTATTTCAACATAACCCATTATCACATTCAAACATAAAAGTAAGTGCGGTAGAAAAAAAATTAAAACTATGAAAAGTTTGTTGCTGATAAACATATTTTATATAAAATTGTTGAAAACACAATAACAGAAGATCTTGCAATCGGTCAAAGGCAAGTGAATGTAACACAAAATAATAAAAATTATATTTTGGGATCATAAAAAATTAGTAATTGAAAACATTTTAAGTTGTAGCAAATATCTAAATCTCAGATAAATATTTATGGCAAGCTATACATTTATTAAAAATTTAATAGAGGTTGTTGAAACATGTTAATAGTGGTGTTTGGATAAAACTAATTAAATCAAAACTAGAAAAGAAAATTACATAGAAAATGAAGAAATTATCTGGAAACTGTTAAAAAAATAAAAATAAAACATCAGACTGATGCGGGAAGGGAATTTTGTAATTAGTATTTGTTAAAGTTACATAGGCGATGATACAAATATACAAATACAAATATTTTTATTAACCATTTTTTTACATCAAAACAGTTTTTGAATATTAGACAGGTCTCTGCTAGATTTGGAAATCTGTGATAGAGTAAACTGTCTAAAAAGTATATTGGTAGCAATATCGGGTATTAACCATAATACAAATAGCTCAATATTACAAATAGAACTTAATAAGAAAGAATACAAATAAAAAGTTAAATCAATTGGATGTTAACCCTATAATTACCTATACCTAATCCTATTTCTATGTGTATAAAAAAAAGGCTATAACTACTCATTACTTGGAATAGAAGAGTGTAGATATCGATGAAAATGCCAGAGAGAGGGAGAGAACGGGAGAGGAGGAGAAACGTTCAAAAAATCCAACATATGAAAAAATAGTTTACTACTTTAAATCCTCATAATTGGCAGAAATCTTAAATAATTTTCGAATACGTATTCTTTTGTATTAGCCTTAAATTTGTTAGGGTTTGACGATTGACACTTTAAACTTGAGGGAATCAGATTATAACATTTTGGCCCAAAAAAAGATATATTTCTCTGAAGGTGGGATTTTTTAAATAGAGGTACAATTACATTGTTATTGGCCAAGGATCGTGTCACATAATAAGTATTCATATTTTCAAACTCGTGTTTAATTTTTTGAAAATAATTAATGCAGCTATGGATATATAACGCGCGTAAGTTTAGAAGGTGGGTTTCTTGATAAAGTAATAAAGTGGGGTACCGATCTCCTTTAAAATACATAATTTTTATTATTTTGTTCTGACAAACCTTTAATATTTTCGTAAAATTGTCATACGAACCGCCCCAAGTTATTATACAATAACGTAGCACAGACTCTACAAGTGAATAATATACGGTGTTTAAGAGTTGAGTATTTAAAATATTTCTTAATTGATAAAACTTATAATAGAGCTTTCGAATTTTTTTAGCTGTTTCTGAGATATGCTCCGACCAACGCAAAAACTGATCGATTGTGATACCTAAGTATTTAATGAACTTTACTCTTTCAATACAAGGACATTTACAGGAGTTATCCGCTTTGGTACAATTTAAAGAATGTATTTTGATAATAGAATTATTTGGTTGATCAGATTGGGCAAGTGAGAAGCAGATAAATTTGGTTTTAGAGATACTTAGACTTAGTAAGTTAAGATCCAGCCGCTGCTTTACTGTACGGAGATCAGTCGCAATAGTTTTATATAAAGTATCCCAGTTGTCTGCCGAGAATACAATTGCAGTATCATCTACATAGGATATAATAGTGCAACTAACTGGGAACGTCCCTATGTCATTTATATAAATAAGAAACAGGAGCGGTCCCAACACCGTACCTTGAGGAACACCTGTTTTAATTATTTTACTAGGACTTATCGTGTTGTTAATAATTACTTTCTGACTTCTATTTTGAAGGTATGACTCAAAGAGTTGTAGGGCAAGCCCTCTAATTCCAATGTTAGATAATTTTATTAAAAGTCTTTTATGGGAAACGGTGTCGAAAGCTTTGGCTAGATCCATAAATACAGCAACTGTTTTTTTATTTTTATTTAAAGAGGTTTGTAAAATGTTAGAAAATGTATACGTAGCATCTTCAGTACTTAGTTTAGATCTAAAGCCAAATTGATATTTATATAATATATTAAATTTTTCAAGAAATGATATGAGTATTTTTTACGCATTTTTCCCAAATTTTTGCAACATTGCTTATCAAAGAGATAGGACGATAATTAGTTGCAGATCTCGAATCGCCTTTTTTGAAAACTGGCACTATTAGTGAAGATTTCCAATCTGTAGGTATAGTTCCGCTAGAAAAAGTTAAGTTAATTATATGATTTAGTGGGCTTAAGATAGATTTATGTATAATTTTTATTGTTTCGGCCCGTATACCATCTTCCCCTGGAGAAGAAAATGTTTTTAAGGAATTTATTGCCTCTATTATCTCCGAATTTTGTACAGGATGAAAAAATAAAGTATTTTTCAAATTCTCTTTGTTTATATTATTTAAGTCAGGGACAGATGGAATTCTACTTGACATTTCTTTACCTATATCTGTAAAGAACTCATTCATATATTCCGATTTATCTATATCACTGCAAATAAGATCTCCATTCTCCTCATTTATTAGCGCAGCGATTTCTGATTTGGATCTTGTTTGATTTGTAGCTTGATTTATGGTTTGCCATATTTTTTTAATATTATTTTTGTTATCGTTAATTTGTTTTGAAAAGTAGTCATTTTTTGTTTTTTTAATTAATTTTCTTAGAAGATTTCGATAATTTATATATTCTTCTTTAATTTGATCGTTAGGATAATGGTTCAAAACTTTTTTGAATGCATCACGATGTGTTATTGATTTAATAAAACCTATAGTTATCCATTCTGTTTTTTTTCTTAAATTTACATGTTGAGTTAAGAGTCCTAGTCGAGTTTCTTATATGTTTTTTTAATGTATCTCTAAAACTGTCATACGCCTCTTGGACGTCCAATTTAGACAGGGTAGAATTCCATATTTCTAAGGATATCAAGTTGTGTAACATTTTATGATCAATTTTTTCAATAATACAAGGTTTTTTTAGGATTTTGTTTAATTTTGTCTAATCCCAAAGACAGACCAGTGAAATAATGGTCGGTAATATTAGTTTGAGCAATAAATGATACAGTTTCATCAAATTTTTTAGGTGAACTTAAGAATATGTGATCTATTTGCGAACTACTCAATTCAGATAACCGCGTGGGACCCTTAAGACAGCTGAACATTCCCATCTCGCTTAAAATACCCAAATATTCGGAAGTAACTGGATCGGTATTTGCTAGCAGATTAATATTTATATCGCCAATAAACAATAATACATGTGAACGTTGTAAACATTTAAAATATTTTTGTAGATCAGTCAAGAATAAAAGCACATTGGTTGATGGAGGTCTATAGCATGCATTGATAGTTACGTTAACGTTATTTAGTAAAACAGTAGCTTGAATTAAATTTGTCTCAGTTAAAGGTATGATTTTAATATTACACTGTAAAGAATTTTTCACATACATTACAAGACCATCATTTTTGTTTTTCGTAGAATTATTGTAAAACATATTAAAATTTTTAATTTGAAATTGTTGTTCATTTTCAGTAAAAAATGTTTCAGATAAAATTAAAACATCAATATTTTCTAATTTAGCCAAATGCAAGTAGATCATTAATTCGTCAAAATTTTTTCTTATGCTTCGTATGTTTAAATGCAAAATATTGATTTTATTACCTCCGCTCAAATAAGTTTGTAATTTCCCCTAATCCTCAACAACTACAGTCTCACACTCCTCCGCACTCTCCATCTCCCTCAAAATTTCCAAGGACATTATTCTACACTAAAAATTAAAAATATAAATAAAGAACAAATATGTTTCCTTCGTACGTGTAGATTAGTTTTTTGTCAATCTTCTGTGCTGCTGCATGGTATATGGCCGAGTTCTGCTTAGTGAGATCTTCAGCTAGAAAAACATTGGTCCAATTAAGAAACTTCCTATTTTTTAAGACAGTCAGTTTTTGGTAAAAGGTTTCCAGTTTTACCACAATCGGACGCGGTTTTTGACCATTTCCTACTCCCACTCGAAAACATTTAACAATATTATCTTCTTTAATCTGTACCTTCATGTCAGAACATAGGATCTGCTTGACTGTCGTTCTTAGGCGCTCTGCAGGCTCTTCATCGACTCCATAAATACAGATGTTGTTCACTTTTTCTGACTTGCGAATACTCTCTATTTTACTTTCCAAGCCTTTGATTACCGTTTGTTGCTGGTCAATAGTTCGCTGCATGACCTCCATTTTTTCTTTAAACATTCCACATATTTTCGACATGAATTCCTCGTCCTCTATCAGTTCCTTTATGGTGTCTTTAATTAATAATTTTGTGTCGGTGGCTGTTTTAGGCGGCATTTTAATATCTACGATGAAAAGTTGAAACCGTCTTCTTTACAATGATACCAAACACTTTTTATTTGCACGTTTTTAAATCAGTAAAAATACGTTTAAAACAGAGCGTTACAAACACACGTCTTTACAGCACGACTACTACCATCGTAATGATAAATCATTATAGCACATTCAAGTATAAAGGCAAGTAATGTAGAAAAGGTGAAAAAACCCTATATAAACTGTAATATGGAGAGAACTAGGTTAGGATATTTTTGATGAAATTGTTGAAAAAATACAGAAGCACAAAACATTCTATAATCGATAAAATCTCAAGTGATGTTATTTACATAGACAAAGAAAATTAATTTAAAAATTATTGAAAATGTTTGCAAAAATTCTTTAATTAAAACTTTTTAAAGATAATGTTACATAAGCAATGAAAAATTATTATAATTATTTCCCTAAAACCTTCGAACTGAATTGGAAAGAGAATCTTTAATTATTATTTTTCAAAATTAATGTTTGATAGGCATGTGAGGGTAATACAAAATATTAAAAATGTTATTTTGAGACCATAAAAACTTTATAATTGAAAACAAAATGATACATTTATTGAGAATAAGATACATGTTGATAGTAATGTTTGGATAGAACTCATTAAATCAAAAGCAGGAAATAAAATCATATAGAAAATAAAGAAAGGATATAAACTGCTGAAAATGTTCTAAAAAAACCTTCAAACTGATATGGGAAGAGAATTTTTTAATTAGAAATATTTAAAGTTTAACTTACATAGAATAAAATAAATAGTTCAATAATAAAAGCAAGTATTGCAGAAAAAGTAAATAAAATTATGAAAAATTTCGTGTGAAAAATATAGCTTATTTTAGATAAAATTGTTGAAAAATACGTAAAACATCAGGTTTCAAACCAGAAGTGGATGAAAAACAGTTACAAGATCATATAGAAGTATACACTGGAGTAATCACCAAATGCTACAAAATGAAGACTAAAAAACAGCACTACAAATTCTCATTCAAAGTTAAAGTGCCAAGGAATGGTAGAGAAAAGGTAATGGCCCCAGAAATATGGGATTAACCATTTTTTCTATCTCCACCGGAGACCATTCAAAAGAGACCCTCAAACACAAAACTACCAAAACAGGTAATTGAAAGAAATGACACGGTGAACATAATCCACCAAAATATTCAGGGTCTTCGCAATAAAACTAATGAAATTGAGCTATTTTTAAATACATTGGAAGAAGAACAGGTTATATTATGCCTAACCGAACACTGGCTGAACCCTCATGAAGCTGAGTTTACAAAAATAGAGAACTTCAAACTAACATCTACCTATGCACGTTTGAAAATGGAGCATGGAGGAATGTGCATACTACTAAACGAGAGGACAAATGATTTTGAAAAAATGGAAAAGATCAACAATTGTAGCATAGATGGACAAGGAGAATTCTGCTCTGTGATAAGTAAAAATAAAAAACTTATAATTGTATGTCTATATCGCACATGTCTTGGTGATTTCAATGTTTTTTTGTAAATTTTAGAATCTGTATTAGAGATTTTATATAATCAATTTAAAAATTTCAATGTCTTGTGCTGTGATGATTTTAACATAAATTTTTTAGATGATAGTTTTGAAATAAGCCAACTTTTAGATCTGTTTAATTCATTTAACTTCAAATAGACAATTTTTGAGCCTACTAGGGTAATTAAAAAAAGTGCCTCATGTATAGATAATATCTTTATTAACTTTTTAGAATATAAAAAGGCCTCGGTGATTGTATCAGCTCTTTCTGACCATTATGCTCAGAGCATCTGTCAATCAAAACTCAAGGCTGGGGAAAATAATTTCACAACAAGATCCTTTTCAAAAGCTCGCTTGGAACAATATTTTTAGGAGATCCGGGGTGAGGATTGGGGTGATGTGCTGGGGGTGGCCGATGTCAACCTGGCATACTCCACTTTTCGTCACATTTTGTCAGAGAAACTAAATCTGGTTTGTCCAAAAAAAAAGGTTAAAATTAAAACATATAAATCAAAAAAATGGATAACAACGGGTATAAAGGTTTCATGTAAACATAAGCGAAAGTTGTACCAAAAATTCATATCAGGGGAAATAACTGTGGAATTTTATAAGGCATATTCAGATATCTTAAAAAAACTCATAAAAAAGCCAAGCAGTTAGCCAGTCAGCGATATATTGAAGGGTCCGACAATAAAACCAAAGCAACCTGGACTTTGGTCAAAAACATAACACAACCAAACGCTAAAAAACAGTCTCTCTTTAACAATAATTTTTCATATCAGTCAGAAAAAACCTTTTAAATTCAATTAATGATGTTTTTATAAATATATGTCCAGACATAAAAGAAAATGGAGTGATTGATTACTCAAAAATTCCAATAAATCAGCATATTATCTTTTTAGAACCAGTTACATGTAATGAAGTCATAAATATTATAAAAACATAAAAAAATAAGAAATCGGTGGGCCATGATGATATTCCAGTTGCTCTTCTTAAGAAGGTTGCAAACATCATTGCTCTACCACTGACCCATATAATAAACCAAATGTTGAAAAATGGAGTATTTCCGCATTTGTTAAAGAGGGCACTGATAAGGTCAATCCATAAAAAGGGTGATGCGGGGAAACTTGCAACTATACGCCTATATCACTGCTCTCAAACATTAGTAGGGTGTTTGAGAGAGTGATGTATTCCAGACTGGTTGAATTCTTTGATCTGCATCACATCATCTCAGTGAAGCAAAGTAGTTTCCGTAAAAAAATACCTACAGTTAGTGCTATATATCAGGCCCTGGAGCAGATATTAAGCTTTGTGAATGACAGCAAAGTAACTACAGCCATGTTCCTTGATTTATCTAATGCGTTCGATAGTGTTAATCATTCGGTGCTGTGCAGCAAGCTTGAGCGATGTGGGATTAGGGGTGTGGCGCTGGACTTGATCGTGTCATACCTCCGGGGACATGAACATTGTGTCATTGAAACCAACAACTTTAGAGAAAATATCATATCTGTTAGCACTTGTATAAGGAGAGGTGTCCCACAGGGATCTATCCTGGGGCCCCTTCTTTTTATAATAGGTATACACAAATGACCTTGTTGGAGCCACTGACTGTGGTGTGGTTCTTTATGCTGATGACACTTCCTTGATTTTCAGCGAGAATTATCGACAAGCATGTGTAGACAGGATGACTGAGTCATTGAATGGATTGGAGGGCTGGTTTGTGGGAAACAACCTTCTCCGTAATGTGTCTAAGACACAGGTAGTACATTTCTCAAGATCAGAAACTGATTTGCCTTTGCATACAGGAACACTGTGATGGAAGCGGCTGAGGAGGTGTCTGTTCTGGGGGCGAAGTTGGATCAGAGGGTAAGTTGGAGGCCCCACTTCAACAGCTTGCAACGGGGGTCAGTAGGTATGGCTATGCTCTGTGAGTAATGTATAATAATGTTGGGTGGCAGGCGGCTCTCACAGCATATCATGCTTATATCCAGTCTAAAATTAGCTATGGTTTAATATTTTGGGGGAACTCTGTTAAATCTAACAGGATCAAAAAAAAAATGCACGAGGGGTAGGAGTCGGAATCCCTTAAGGGTCAATACTCGGATCACTTTTATTCCTAATTTATATAAATGGCCTGCCACAGGCTGATCTCGTACTCTGACTTCGTACAGCCTCTATATCCTGGAATGCATAAAGTTTTTACTTACCAATTTTTCTATTTTTTCTGAAAAGGAGGGACAGCATCAATACAATACAAGACTTAAAACTAATCTGAGAACAGAAAAACCAAATTTTACCTTTGTGCAAAGAAATTTAGTATTTAATATCTTAAAGGTCTAAAAATGCACTCCCCCTAGCCTTGAGACAACATCCATCTGGTAAGGTTGTTTATAAGCTCAAAGCATATTTAAAGGAGAGAGCATACTATAATTTAAATGCATTTTTTCAGGATGGTGATATAAATTTAAAATTGTTTTTTATTGTAATATAAAAACTTTGTGTGTTGGTGAAACTGATTGTGTGTTGGTTGAAAACATTGTGTGTTGGTGAAACTGAGTTGTAATAAGTTTTTAATCTGGTTTTAACATTTTTGTACTTTGTCTTTTAAGTTTAGCTGTATTTAGCTATAAGTTGAGATTTTGTGACAGGATCCATACCCCAAGTAGGATCTTAGTTATAAGTTTTTTTACTTTGTAACATTTAAGGATTGAATAAATATTTATCTATCTATTTATCATCCTATAATCGATAAAATGCCAAGTGAACTTATTATATGGACAATGGAAAAAAAATTACAACTTAAATATTTTGGACTGATTTGGGAAAAGAATTATATAATTATTAATACTTTTTAAAGAGAATATTACATAAACAATGAAAAATTAATCTAAAAACTTTTAAATATTTTCCCAAAAACATGCGAACTGATTTGGGAAGAATATTCTTAAATTTAATATTTGATTTTAACTTAATAATTATGACAAATATTTAAACATAAAAGCAAATTAGGTAAAAAGAGACATTAAAACTCTAAAATATGTTTTGTATTAAACTGTTGAAAAATACAATAGCATAAAATATTTTACAATCCTCAAAAGGCAAGTGAAGGTAAAATAAAATATAAAAATATTATTTTGAAACTATAAAATATTTAGAAATTGGAAACATTCCAAGTTATAACAAATATTTCAATCTCAGATAAATATTTATGGCAAACTGACTTAGGGCAAATGATACATATATTAAGAATTTAATACAGGCTGCCGATATATGGTGATAGTCATGTATGGTTAGAAGTAAATAAATCACAATCAAGAAAGAAATTGCATATAAAATGAAAAAAGAATATAAGCTACTGAAAATGTTCCAAAAAAACTCTCAAACTGATGTGGGAAAAGAATTCCTTAATTTTAACATAATTCAGAATACTTATTTAAACATAAAAGCAAGTGTAGCAGAAAAAGTAAATAAAAGTATGAAAAATCCTAGAGCATATCAAGTTGGAGATGAAAACATTTCGAAATTGAGGGGAGTTTTTCTAGAGAAGTTTTAATAGAAATTTAAACATCCAGATGGAATAAATATTTTTGTTAAATTAAGCGCAAGCACAAAGCATGTGACGTGAACATCAGCTTATATACATAGTAGATATAATCGTTGTTGACCTAAAGAAAACTTTCCGATACCGGCACATTTTCCCGCAAAATCCGTATACGACATTTGCATAACTTTAAAAATAAGGTCATTTGCCCTAAAATCTAGGCAAGTTTCTTACCTGACTGTTGTTATTGATGCAACACTGGCAAAGTCATCATATGAACACTTTGCAAGTCTTAAAGCTTCTATATTTACAGTATCGAAATCAATTTCAAACCTAATTCAAATTAACTACCCACCGTGTGACACTGCCCTACCCCATTGTCATGGATTTCAATCCACCCCGTTGCCGTGTCGGCCATCTTAAATATAGGCTCCAAACACTGATTTTCCAACACCGAAAACACTGAAACGTATTGTTCCAATCTTCGATTGTTCTCGAACAGGAACAGACGAGGAAAAATTCGAACGAATTAAAAACCAAGTCAATACACACACACTTGTCTTTTGTCGGAACGATCAGGTCGATCGTCAATTTACCCCTTGAACAAAGAGGAACGAAATAGAAATATCGGCTGACAAATGTGCGTCTTTCTGGACAGGTTGAGAGGGGGTGCGGGGCGAGGGGTGATGCGTCGTGGCGTCGACGCTGGCGAACTTCGCGTTTGTACGGGGTACCGTGGAAAAGTTAAGGCTTAAGGTTTCGATTTGGAAACGTGCCACCTTCAGTAATTTTAAATTATAGAGCGTTATCAATGTTTTGCACATGCACTTTGGAGAAATACACTAAATTATATTATTTATTTAATGACGGTCCCCTATCCTAAACAAGAAGTATTTTAAATGGTGCCTCTAATTTTATACAATTTCCCCTTATGACCTCCATTTTGATCATTTAATTTTACTTAATTATTTTGCACAATTACCATAAAACATTGTATATAACTCATTTAATTTTCTTTACGTGAATCTCAACTGTTCATTTTTAACACATATTTGCTAATTTTGCGCAACTTTTGCAATGAAGTTATATTTTCTCAAAGAAGCTATACTGTATACTATTAATAGTACAGCGCATGGCGATACGGAGTATATTCTTATAAAATGTTATGCTAAAGTGTAGTTATGCTTGGTTTCACTTCTCTTTGAGACTCACGAGCAGACCGATGTGGCACAGTGGTTGAGAACCTCAAAATTTGAGGCAAAGATACTTTCAAAAATGTTTTTTAATGTTGAAGAACGCAACTTCAGAATAGCTTTTAGATAGCCGACTTTGATTGATTCTGAAGGGATGATATTTTTCTTAAGTCGGATGGAAGTGAACATTTTTAAATAATCTTGACATTTTCCTCGACATTTTCAGTATTCTTTAATACAAAATTAAATTTGTAATTTGGCAATTAGCAAATATTTAACATCTAGGTAATATAATCAGTCGATTTACATAGGAATAAAAGGCTTGTAAATTTAAAACGTTAATCTAATCGGCTAATATTTATTTGCTGAAATTGTGCTGGTTTTGAGATTAGTTGAGCAATGTTTGAACTAAATTGGGCACACAATATTCACTTATTGAACTATTTCTCATATATTACTAGAATAAACAAGATTATAATACAGAGACTGTATTATTCGAGAGATTAACTCTAATTTTCTAAGCTTGGATTCAAGTTTCAACCAAGCCCTTAAAAACGATAAATTCAGCAAAATAAAGGTGGCGCCAACACCTAGCAACAACTAGAAAGAAACCCATAAAATTTGAATGGCTATTTGTCCATCAGGCAGTGGCAGTGACCAAACAGAATAGTCATTAATCGATAAAATAGAGGCAAGGACCATGATAGGGTAGAAAAAGCACGTTTAGTAATAATCTATTTTAATTTTCGCCCTTTCTTTGCTCGATGGCTTTTACGCACCAAGGACAAGGAAATCGAAACATTCACACCGGTTTTGCAGTCGTTCCTTTAATATTTATTATAGCTGCATATTTAAGCATAAAATAATAATAATAATAATAATAATAATAATAATAATAATAATAATAATAATAATAATACTGATAATATATATGTTTTTTTTAACAGGAATTCTTAAATTTTGCTTGGTTGATACCGGGTTAGTTTGGCGAGGATTAATTATTTTTCTAAATATTTCATTTCTTTCTTAATAAATGCTTCTAGTACCAATGGTTTTAGTCACAGAAGCCTTACTTATTTATTCCCTTTTTTGTACAAAATGAAAGGGGTAAAATTGCTTTCACTTGCTGACTTCCGGCATAAATCACGCAATCACGCATACTATAACTTATTAAAAGCATTTTAGTAAAATAGGGGAAGCTTTATTGTTTTCGTTGTATCGGATGGCTCCAAGTAAGTTGCTATAACGATTATGTCTCGTGATAGCAGAGCGGCGTCGCCGAGACTAAGACTCACCCTTGTAAGTAATGTCACTATCTCCAAGATTTAAATAAAATTGTTTTAGATAAATGCATCGTCTCTTTCAAACAAAGTAAAACTGCCCGAACAGAACTTTCCTCGACTTTTATTCGGTCTATAATTTCTACATGAATAAAGGCAATGCAAAATTTCACTTCTATCGAAAAAACTAGCTAATTTTAAGTACATTTTCTGTACACGTTCTTCTCAACCTTATTGAAATAATAATTGATGATTAGTTGAGCCTAGATAAAACAAACTAAAATTATTCGGAACGGATGAATTATATCCTTCCTGAAAACAATAGGAAAAAAACCGAGCTTCTCCGCTAAATCACGCGAAGTGACACACCTTGGTCGTTTGTTTCCCTTGACAGCCCGATTAAGCCCTAAAACATGCTTTACTAGGAAGCATAATATTGGATCGTATTATACTATTTCTGGACGGATTCACATGCAACGAGTAGAATCAAGAACATACATTTTTTGATTTCACGATTTAAGAGTAAGATTAAGAACACACGACAGAATTGTAAACTTCAACAATGCGAGACCTCGATGCTTAAAATAATTTTTTATCTCGAAATCTCCCATGAAAGTTGCAGAAACCGCTGCTTATCGCTTGGAAAATGTCCAAATGCTGCATCTTGACCCATTTTTTAGGATGCAAATCTTCTTAAATGAGATATCAGGCAAATAAATCTACTTGATTGCCACAAAAACTATACGCATCGATATGCTAAAAGTAAAACCTCAAATTCTGCCATAAAATCACCAAAAATTCCCACATTTGCTGATCCTGACCCATTTTTCCGGCGCTTCAAACCGATTTCAATGAGATTTTAGTCAATTATAATTATATTTAAATCTACATGTTCTTTTTGTAGTTTTTTTTTAGTCTAGAGTTACCTCCATTATTATATTAATATCTATTTATTTTTGTTTTTTTGTCTTTCGTTATTATTTTTCCTCTTAGTGTTTTATGCTTTTCATGTAAATTTTGATTTTTTTTTAATGCAAACATTCATTACTTTCTAGCTTGGTGATATTACAAATTGGTGACTTATGTGGGAAGCTAGCAAGTGAAAGCCACTTTACCCCTTTTATTTTATACAAAGAAAAATATAAATAAAACAAATTGTGGCTAAAAACCGCTACATTAGTAGCGGTTTTAGTCACAATTTGTCATTAATTAGCAACAATGTATTCAACAATATCCAGATATGCAACACTTCATGTTAGTTTCCATAGTGTTTAGTTAGTTTAGGCCGTTTTTGTTTTTGATTATTTAAAACTGATTTATTTTTCATTTTTACTTTTAGCATTTATTGCTTTTTTATTATTTTTTGTTTATATAAATATAGCCGGATCAATATTTAACGTAATTTTTTGTAGTATTCTATTAACTTTGGATCTTATTTTTAATTACCATTAATATTTATTAACATTTTATTTTCAGCTTCTATTGTCTTTGCTGCTTTATTATTTTTTTATATAAACAATAGTAGCAGGTTTAATAAATCCTTTATCTCATTATATGTAGCGGGATCTTAATTTTGAGTCTTTTTAATTTTAATTATATTAGACAGAAATTTGAATGGCACATAACTTGAAATTTTTCACATTCTATATTCTCTCTATATATCAATTTGTAGATCCAGTTTTCCGAGTGTCATAATGTTATAATCTTATATTTATTGATTTTTTAAATTTTATGTCTGCTTATTTTCTATAGCGTGTCGCTAGTTTGGATTATATTTATTTTTTATTATTAAATATTGATTTATTTTTAATTTTTTACCTTTAGCGCTTATTGCTTTTTTATTGTTTTATCTTTTTTCATATTAACATAGCCAGTTCAATATTCAACGTAATTTTTTTTAATTTCTATTAGTTTTGGATCTTCTTGCTTACTATTAATGTTTATTAACATCTTATTTTGAGATTTTATTGCTTTTTTACACATAGATTTATTGTTGTTGTATTATTTTTTTTAAACAACAATCATAACCAGTTTAATAAATCCTTCATCTCATTTTATGTTGCTGCTTCCTAATTTCGAGTCTTTTTATTTTTAATTATACTAGTCAGAATTTTATATACATTAAATAACTGACCCATAACTTGAATCTTTTTCGCATCTTATATTCACTTTATATACAAAATTGTAGATCCAATTTTCCGAATATCATAATGTAATAAACAATACATTTATTGATTTTTTAAATTTTATGTCTGTTATAATAATTTCCTCATGTTATTTTCTATAGTGTTTGGCTGGTTTGGATTATTTTATTTTTAATTATGTAATATTGATGTATTTTTCGTTTTTAATTTTAGCGTTTATTGCTGTTTTAATATTTTTTTTATTTTTTTATGTAAGCATAGCCGGTTCAATATTCAACGTAATTTTTTATAGTATTTTATTAGCTTAAAAGCTTTTTACTTTAATAACTAATAATATTTATTAACATTTTATTATGAGATTCTAACGTCTCTTTTGCTCATAGGTTTTTGCTGTTTTATTATTTTATTTATATAAACAATCATAGCCAGTTTAATTAGTCCTTCACCCCATTTTATGTACCAGTTTCGCAATTTTGACTCTTTTCATTTTTAAATATTTAATATTAATTTATTTTTCATATTTACTCTTAGCGTTTATTGGATCTTTCATTATTTTTTGTTTTTTTTTATATAAAGATAGCCGGTTCAATATTCAATGTAATTTTTTGTAGTATTTTATTAGTTTAGAATCTTCTTGTTTTTAATATATATTTATTAATATTAATATTTATTTATTACTTTTTATATAAAGAATCATAGCTAGTTTAATAAATCCTTCATTTCATTTTATGTAACGATTTCTTAATTTTGAGTATTTTCATTTTTAATTATTTAAATGGAAATTTATACATTTTGAATGACGCATAATTTGAACATCTTATATTCTCTTTATATATAAAAATGTAGATCCAATTTTCCGAATGACATAATATCATAAACAATACATTTATTGTTTTTTTAAATTTTACGTCTGCTATAATAATTCTTTCATGTAATTTTCTATAGTGTTTCATTAGTTTTGATTCTTTTTATTTTAAACTATTTGATATTGATTTATGGTTCATTTTTATTTTTAGCGTTTATTGCTTTTTTATTATTATTTTGTATCTTTTTATATAAGCTTGGCCGGTCCAATATTCAACGAAATTTTTTAAGTATTTTATTAATTTTAAATCTTCTGATTTTTAATTACTATTAATATTTATTAACATTTTAATTTGAGGTTCTATCATCTCTTTTACGCATAGGTTTTTTTGCTGCTTTATTATCTTATAAAATATATAAACAAGCATAGCTAGTTTAATAAATCCTTAATCTCATTTTATGTAGGGGTTTCTCATTTTTTAGTCTTTTTATTTTTAATTATATTGAACAGACATTTTGGCGCATAATTTAAATCTTTTTCACATCTTATAATCTCTTTATATATCAAATTGTAGATCCCATATTCCGAATGTCATAATTTCATAAACAATATATTTATTCATTTTATAAATTTTATGTGCTCTCGATAATAATTCCTTCATGTAATTTTATATAGTGTTTCGTTAGTTTGAATTATTTTTTAATTTTAATTATTTGATTATTGCTTTTTTAGTATTTTTTTCTCTTTTTATGTAAACTTGGCCGGTCCAATATTCAACGTAATTTTTAAAGTGTTTTATTAATTTAAAATTTTCTGATTTTTAATTACTATTAATATTTATTAACATTTTAATTTGAGGTTCTATCATCTCTTTTACTCATAGGTTTTTTGCTGCTTTATTATCTTTTATATAACCAAGCATAGCCAGTTTAATATATCCTTTATCTCATTTTTCAGTCTTTTTATTTTTAATTATATTTATATATTTTGAATTGGGCATAATTTAACATTTTCACATCTGATAATCTCTTTATAAACCAAATTGTAGATCCGACTTTCCGAATGTCATAATGTCATAAACATTATATTTATTGTTTTTTTTTTTTTAATTTTAAGTCTCCTATAATAATTCCTTCACTATATTGTATAGTGTATCTTTAGTTTGGATTATTTTTATTTTTAATTATTTAATATTGATTTATTTTTCATTTTTACTTTTAGCGCTTAGCGCTTTTTCTTTTTTTTTTCTCTTTTTATATAATCTTAGCTGGTTCAATATTCGGCGTAATTTTTTTAAGTATTGGATTAATTTTAAATCTTCTGATTTTATTACTATTAATCTTTATTAACATTTTATTTTCAGGTTCTATCGTTTTTATACTCATAGGTCTTTGCTGTTTTATTATTTTTCTTATTTAAACAATCATAGCCAGTTTAATAAATCCTTCATCTCATTTTAATTATATTAGACATACATTTATAGACTTTCAATGGCGCAAAATAATTTAATATAAACAATCCATTTATTGATTTTAATTTTATGTCTGCTATAATAATTTCTTCATGTTATTTAATACATAGTGCTTCGCTAATTTGGCCTCTTTTTATTTTAAATTATTTATCTAATATTGATTAATTTTTCATATTTTCTTTTACCGTGTAAGTATTGCTTTTTATTTTTTTTTATTTTTTATATAAATAAAGCCGGCTCAATATTCAATGTATTAGTTTCGAATCTTCTTATTTTTATTTACTTTTAATATTTATTCACATTTTGTTTTAAGGTTCTATCGTCTTTGTTACTCATAGCTTTTTATATAAACAATCATAGCCAGGGTATTTCTATTTTTAATTATATTAGACAGAGATTTATACACTCTGGATGGATGATTTAAATCTATTTCGCAACTTATATTCTCTTTATAACAATATATTTATTGATTTCTTTAATTTTATGCGTGTATAATATTTCCTTCATGTTATGTTCTATAGTGTTTCGTTAGTTTTGCGTCTTTTTAGTTTTTACTATGTTAATAATTATTTATTTTTCAATTTTAGTTGTAGCGTTTATTGCTTTTTAATTATTTTTTTACTTTTCATATAAGCATAACCGGTTCAATATTTCCTTCAATGTAACTTTTTGTAGTATATGATAAGTTTTGGATCATATTATTTTGAATTATTTTAATATTTAATGTTTGTTAACTTTTTGCTGTTTTATTATTATTTTTTATATAAACAATCATAGTCAGTTCTATAAACGCTGAAGTTTAGGTAGGTATGGTTTATTTATTAGTTTGGAGCATTTTATTTTTATTTTTGCTTTTACCGTTTATTGCTTTCTATCACATTTTCTTTTTTATCCCGATTTAGTATTTCTTTTAATGAAAGTTTTTGTAATATTTTAAATCTTCTTGTTTTTAATTAGTCATATTAATATTCATATTTTTTCACATCTTATGTTCTCTTTATATATCAATAATTTTCCGAATATCTGCAGCTATCTGAAACCATAATATACAAGTAGGTATATTGCGAATTTTATGCCTCCTGCACGTTTTATTTTATACTGTTTTATTAATCTTGAATCTTCTTAATATTAATCATAATAATATTTAGCGTGTATTGACCTTCTATTATTTTATATATTTTTACATACAACTCTTTTTATTTTTTTAGGGCGTTTAAGTTCTGACTTGATTTATTCGGCTACCTCCCGCAAAGTTACTAATTTGAGGCTTCAGTATTAAAAATATAGAGTGAACTAAATTAACAAATTTTGAGCTATAAAAAAACGTTTAAAATTGATCTAATTTTTTTTTAATTAATATTTTCAATTTTCTATCATTTTTTTCATGGCGATAATTTATATATTTTAAAACCAACGTTTCCGGAATTTTAATAGGTATTCCAGGACACAATGTTCAATGGTAAACACAAGAGAACCGAATTAAAATTGAAACACTTACGATATTTAAAATTGCCGCTTTAATTCTGAGCTGTCAACTGTCAGATGCAGTGATGCCAGAACTAGCAAATTGTCCCTAGAACGACTTTAATACTGGGAAAATTTTAGTTTTTCTTCCCAATTTAAAATCACGGTGCCAGCACGTCAATGTTGCCGCCGACCTTCCAAAATTAAATATATAAGGAAATAATAATTGTAAAGTTCTAGGAAAATTGAATTTTCTCACAAGGACCGAAAATACTCATTAATAGACCTCAAATATTATTTAAGATAATTGTAAACAGATAATATCAGTAATGACATACTGTGATTGCCTGCCATAAATTGCCTCGAAAACAATGCATTAGCTCACTAAATTCACATCAACACTCACAAAAATCATACGTTTCGCGGCGAGACAAGCCATTAGACGATTAAAATTAAATCTCGTATTGTATCCGTTACATGGGATTCGCTCGCTAATTAGATTTAATCTAATTTCGTTCCCGGTAAAAACTATTGTATTTTTAAGGAAAGCGTGTAAGCACTGACGTACCGTATCAGCTGTTTACCAATAACGTTGGCACTAGGCCAGGCGACGACGGCTTTTTATCATAATATACGAGTATATTTATATACGATATAAAATATACATACCAAGCGGATGAAATTCAGAATAGAATTTATAGAATACGAATGATCGTGGTAACTGACAAAAATAAACCTGTGATGACAATAAGTAGGAATACTAAAAAAGATTTGAAATAAATTAAAATAAATATGAAAATTAGGAAAAGTCGCTATTATGAAAATTAAGTTTACTCATGTTTCGACTTATTGCCTTTCTTCCGAGGCAGAGCAATTTTAGAGAGGGTAGGTAATTGAAAATAATAAAAAAATAACCCAGATATTGCTCCACTTATTCCCCTGAATCCCGTTTCGATCATTTCTCAATAGGTCAAGAAATATTCCTCTAAACCAGGTGATATACGAATCTGGATAAGTTTAAATCAGATGCATTGTTGTCAAGGTTATTTAATATTTCTTAATTAATACATATTTCTGCGACAGAAAAATATATCAAAAATGAGTTTGAAGTGGTGTGTGAGTTTGCAAGAATAAATCTTAAATAAAATAGTAGTGAAAAACGGTGTGTGTTTAAGACTACATGACAAAAGTGAAAAATTCAACAAGGCGAGATTATTAAAAAAATAATTAAAATATAAAATAAAGTTTCTTGGAGGCGCCGGGCATCGATCCCGGTAATAAAGTTTTATTTTGCAAAAAGTGCAAAAGCGTGGTAAAAAAAACTTTTAAATACAAGCTGGTAGCTGTGCTGTTACGCCACTGGTCGGTGGCCAGGTAGTATTGACTCACTCGCCGACCTTACCCCAGTGTCAGTCCACCTTACCCAGAAAAGTGTGTTGAACAACGCCTAAAGAACTTTTCACTTAAAAACTTTGAACTGGCCGCGCTTCCTCGGAGATAGACGTTTGGCAACCACGTCTGTAGGCTGAAAACAATACCGGAAAATATATGCTGGAAATACTGGATAAAATATCGCCGGAATACAAGTCTCTTAAAACGATTTATAGAACTATTCTTTCTCTATTGAACAAGACCTTACACGATATGCATGTAGTAGATTACAACTTAAAGTACACTAAAAATTCGGTGATTATCTACTGCACGCAGAATAAGGATTGGGCGAACTTAAAACGATTATTCGAACGTGAAAGCATTGAGTTTCACTCCTATGCGGAAGCAAATCAGAAAACTCATGCGTTTGTATTAAGAGGGCTAGACGGTGGCTTCAAGACGGAAGAAATTTGCAACTTACTCGCCGAAGAATACGGCCTTACGGTCAAAGCAGCGTACGAGATGAAAAAGACTCGTATTCCACTGTATCTAGTAGTGCTAGATGCTACAATCACTTTACGCAAACTAAACCAGGATTGTAGGCTCCTTTCCCATGTGCGCATTTCATGGGAAAATCGCCAAGCTACGAAAACAGTCATGCAGTGCAAGAGATGCCAAGGACACGGGCACTCAATGACGTACTGTCAAAGGAAATGGGCTTGATCTAAGTGTGCAGGTCCACATCAAATCACTGAGTGCACTAGCAGCATTGTGAAATGTGCAAACTGCCAACCCCCAGACAAAGCAGGAATACAGGCCTGCATCTCCCCCCAGCAACCCTGCGTGGCAAGGGAACAAAGAATCCAGTACGACAGAAGAAGCTGCAAGGCAATTCCAACAGCAATTTCCCGCCCTCCGGAAAAGAGGACAGACCCAACAAAGCGCTCCTAAAAATACACAGGTTAGTCTTAATCAGGGTCAAGTCGATGCTAATAAAAACGTAAATATTATTCCTCAAATAAAGCCTCAAACATTAGATACAAATCACATTATAAATAAGTGCCGGATAAACAGCCTCGTTAATTTCAATGAATTGTTGCGAGCGTTAAATGATTATGCAAACTTATTAGAGTCCTGCCAAGGGAACAAATTTGAAGTCTTACAGTCCTCAATGAGGTTCTTTACTGAGGACTTCAATGGCTATAACATATAGTTTACACAATGTCCATTAACGTTCTTTGTTGGAATTGTAATGGCATTCGCTCCAAACTCGGAGAATTTAAAAATTTCATTTATAATAATCCCAACTTTCATATAATATTTTTACTTGAAACTAACATTGATGCTAGTTTCAGGTTGAAGTTTTACGATAGACAAGTCCTGCGATTTGATAGGCCCGATCGACGCGGAAGAGGCGTGGCCTGTCTGATTCGCAGGTCAGTCCGTTATAAGCAGGTCCTGGGCCTGAGGACCGTCATTGAGCACGTAGCTCTCGAGCTGGACGGTGGCCTGCGGATAGTCGGAGCATATTCACCTCCGGGTCTCCGCCTCCAGGAAGAAGATGTTCTAGCTCTGCTGCCTGCTGGCAGGAAGACGCTCCTGTTGGGGGATATCAACGCAAATTGGCGTGGTTTTACCAACAGGAGTGGACGCTTGCTACATAGGTTAGTAGAACAAAACATTGACTTAGTCTATCATCAAACTCCCAATCCCACACACTATCCTGGTAACCGATTCAATCCATCGTTCCTGGATATTGCTATTACTCGAGGAATAACTAACGCTTCAGAGCTCCTAGAGCTGAATGAGCTCAACTCGGACCATCTCCCAATCAAGATTAGCCTACGCTCTAGGCTTCAAGTAGTGCAGGAAACCATCCTGTCCTATAGGAATCTTGATTGGAGGGAGTTCCGAGTGAGGCTTAGCCAAGCAACAGTTATTCCAAGACAAATAGATTCTATCCCAGAACTTGAGAGCGAGGTGCAAGCTCTAGTCACAAACATCCAGCGCGTCAGAGACGCAATTTGCCCTACTGTCATTAAACGTACGTTTACTGACACACTTCCAAATCACATAACAACCCTAATCACATCCCGTAACCGTATTCGGCGTAGGTGGCAACGAGCAAGGGTCGCCATAGACCGAGAACAGTTTATAGCAATGACCGGGGAGATAAAGGCACTCATTGCAGCCTACAGGAATGAGAAATGGATGGAATATGTCAATTCCATAAACCGTCATGATGGCTCGCTATAGAAGCTGGCCAGGCGCGTTCGCGGAGGCCCCGCCGATTTTCCTGGAATTCTGCATCAAGGTGATGTAATAACGGATAACGTCGGGAAAGCAGAGGCCTTCGCTGACTACCTGGAGGGCATCTTTAGCGAGACACCAAATACGACTCCATTTCACGACACTGTAGATGCTGCAGTGGAAAACTTCATCTCCACAAAGTATCCTATCGCCCCGGAAGTGCTAAGTAAACTCTTAATAACTCCGCTGGACATCAAGAGAGTTCTTGCCCGCCTACCCGGAAACAAAGCCCCTGGTCCTGACGGCATTCCGTATGTTCTTCTCAAGAATATGCCGAATAAAGCCGTCATCCACTTTATGCACATTATAAATGCTATTTTACGCCTCCAACACTTCCCGCTACCCAGGAAGAAAGCGGTGATAATACTGTTTCCTAAACCGGGCAAAGATGCGAGGCTCACAGCCTCATATCGCCCAATTTCCTTGCTCGACACATTGGGCAAAGTAACTGAGAAGCTCGTAATGTCGAGAATGAATAATGTCGTTGAAAATCTGAAGATTTTGCCCCATGAACAGTTCGGCTTTCGCCGCGGCCACAGCACCACTATGCTCGCGGCGAAGGTCGCGCAAGACACGTTTAATGGCTTCAATGAAAGCAAGGCAACGGCATTGTTACTTTTCGATATAGAGAAAGCATTCGACAAGGTATGGCACAATGGGCTTATATACAAGCTTTTTGCTACTCATGGAATGCCACTACATATAGCATCCCTCATTGCGTCGTACCTTGCGAATCGCTCATTCTCAGTTCGTATTCACAGCAATTTATCAGGTCCAAGGCGCATCAAGGCCGGTGTGCCCCAAGGAACAGTACTATCGCCGCAAATATTCAGTCATTTTATAGCTGACTTTCCATCACACCCCTCAACTTCCTTTGCCCTGTACGCTGATGACACTGTGATCTATTCACAATCGTCAGACGTACAGGTTGCAAAGCAAAATCTCACTCAACATCTTAACCTTCTAGCTCCCTATTATAGGGACTGGAAAATTTCCTTAAATGCGGCAAAGACAGAGCTAGGTATTTTGACACGCAAACGTTGTGCCGCAAATGTTGACTTAGCGCCAATAGTAGTTGGCAACACGGCGATCACGCCGAAAGACCCATTCAAATACCTAGGGATAGTCTTTGACCGCAAACTCCTCTTCTCCAAGCACGTCGCGGCTATAAGGGCTAAAAACATCGCAACGCAAAAGACTCTAAATCCACTCGTCCGGACCAGATCTTACATGAGCCCGACTAACAAACTCACGATTTACAAGACAATCATCAGACCGACTCTTCTCTACGGGGCGCCTGTCTGGTGCTCGGTAGCAAAGACTCACCTAAAGCACATACAAACAATACAAAACAGATACCTGCGGGCGGCTTTCTCCCTGACACTATGGGACAGAGTGCGTGTTGCAGAACTCCACAACATGGCGAATATAGAATATATCGACCAGCATATTAATAAACTTGCATGCAAGTTTTATGAATATGGTATCAGGGGGTCAGAACTGACCGCAGGTATAGCAAACATACGATACAACCAACTTCAGCGACCTAAACATGGACCATTATACAGACACATAGACCAATTCTATCAAAAATTACGACCGCCATAAATGGCAAACATGCAAGCAAAAGCATCATTAACATTAAGTATGAAATAACAAACATACATAACACATGAATACGAACAAACACTGAGTAGACATACAAACGCAACATAACAACCAGCACAAATAAACGTTCGTAAATTTCGATCATCATAAGCGGTGTAATTCGATCGAATTCAACGCCGATGATCGAGTTTACGAAAAATAAAAACCGATGCAACAAGACAGACACGGGGAGGAGCCACCAGACCTAGTCGGTTTTGTGGGCGGAGTCTCCCCATGCCTACTTATATCAACAAGACAGACCGACTGACATCACTTACGCCACAGCTACGAAGCCGCACGTGCCTCCCTCCCATGCAACCTCTACGTGTTCCGAGCGACTAACTATATGTTGTAACCAGCCCTTAGGGCACCCATGTATACGTCGTATGTATGGTATATGCCACGATATGCATACTTCAGCTGGCAATTATGCCAATCACCTGTATATATGTATATATTGTATATATTTGTATATATAAACGTTACATGTTTGTGCCGTCTTGATTAAATTTTGAATCAGTTTTTTTTTGCAACACTTTTTCCTGCGTAACTAACTAAGCTTGACCCACACAGCAAATAACTAAATCTGAGCAATACAACCTTATAGGCAACGTAAAATTCAACTCAGTTGAAGGGAATATACCCATGTAACTGTATATAACTTGACCGCTGATTTGACTAATCAATAGAAGGGCCGACATCAGCCCATAAGACGCAGATGTTTGGTACGCGAGTGCATTCGCGCAAGTGAAAAGTGCGAAGCGAATTCGTGAAACGAAGACATCTGTCTTATACTATATAAAGATTAGTCATTAAGCATAAAAACATGTTCAATTTTGAATAAAGATTATATTGATTGATTGATTCTCTATTGAACAATAAAAACCGTAGTTTCTTGTCATACGTGATTATTTTTTGAATTGCGACTTTCCTAGAATCTGCTATTGTGATCATTTTTTTTTTAATTTTTGTAAATATTTGGAAATTAGGGCTAACCCAAACTAACCCAAGTAGAGAAAACCTAATGATATTTTCTTCATCCATGCTATAGAATTAGTTTACAAACGCATTTTCTTGGACTTAAAAAAAAACAATTTTTTGAAGGAAGGTTAAGAAAAAAAATTCCATATCGACGTACCGATTTTTTAAATTTTTAGGTAAAATTATTTTTTTTTGCTGCTTTACTTATCCTTTTTACCTTGCCGAATTTGAAAATGATCATATTTTTCTCGGAAAATGATTAGTTTTCCAAGTATGATTTTTTAAAGAAAATGTATTACAATTTTTTACAGTTTTTAACTCGACTTCGAGCTACTATAAAAGATGTGAAACATGTTGGAGCAGCTTAGGTGAATACTTCACGATTTATAGAACCATTCCTTCTTTATCGTAGTTTTCTGTCATATTTGATTAATTTTTGAATTGCGATTTTTCGAAGGTCTGCTATTTTGATCATGTTTTCCAACATTTTTTCTTGAATAATTGGATATCCGGACCGATTAGAGAAAAACTAGCGATAGAGACGGTTCGTTCCCATGGAGGAGGTCTTCATTTCAAGTTTTTCGATAGTTTACCCAAAAACCTTTTTAATTTTTTTTAACGTTTATTAAAGATATTCACCCTGACAAATTTTCTCATTATGGATAAGACAAAAATTGACAAATAACGGCTTACTCTGATATTATGACAGAGGTAATTCCAATTGTTTTGCCCTCTTTATAATTTGAGCCAGAGTGAAATAAAAGCACGATTCTCACATTTCAGTTTTTCTTCAGTTTAATTTAAAAGTGTTTTATAGTGCTTGCCATAGCAACGTTCTATTAAAAGCATAGTCGATATAAACTGTTCAAAAAATAGAATGTTTCAAATTATGAGTGAGATTGTAATGTCCAAACTATTTAAGCTTAGATATCTAAAACAGTGCGAAGAAAAAAGCGATTGGGAATAAATCAAATGATACTGCGGGTCGCTCAATATAGCGAAAATGATTGTACAGGGTGGGCAAATAAGCGAGGTAAGCGGCTGTATCTCAGAAACTACGAATCGTAGAGACTTGCGGTAAAAATTTATATAACCAAAGTGACCAAAAGAAAACACTGGAAATCATTTTCAAGTTCATACCTCTACCGCTAGGGGGCGCAATAGCTATGGTCGGGTAGAAAAATGCATTTTACTCAAAAATGTTTTATTATAAGTTGATAAAAGAATACCACCACTGTAATCCTCGTGAAATTCTGCATCTTTTTTTGTAGGGCATGAAATAAGGGCGGGGGGGAAGGGAGAAGTCTGACTGATTGAAATGCCTATAACTTTAGTTCGACTCAACATATTTGAGCAAACTAGGTCTCGTTTGAGAGAGGAAACCTTGCTTATTAAGAACAAAATATTGTCACGACTTGTATTTTTTGTCTGTGACGCCACGCCTTACTTAGCGTGTAGGAGAGTAGCTCAGATTTAGGAACGCACTACGTCAAGTTGAGAAGAGATAATAAAGGAGACACATCGATAAAAACAGTAACAAGTTTATTTACAAACAAACTTAACAACGGTTAGACTGTATACTAATAAAGGCGTGTTTAAGATTATAGATGAATAAAGAGTTTACAATATACCCAATTAATATGAAATGCATGTCTTC
>MU188948.1:56737-94880 GCA_016904865.1 Pissodes strobi | reverse complement strand
ACAGGGTGATATTTGTTTAGTAGCTTATGCATTTTAGTAGATTACAATATTATTGGCGGATGCTAGTTCAATAAATCTCTGTCCGTTGTCATTTGAGATGTCGTGTAAGCTGTGTTGGCCTATTGTTAGCCTGAAATTAGGCTCTTTACCAATTTTGGCGTTCATGTATCCGCACAGGATTTGCATGTCTTGTTTAGGCAACTTTTCAATTGTTCTTTCGAGTTGGTCGTAGAAAGTATCTTTTGTTGTTTCGTCCTTTTCTTCCATTGACGCATGAACTGAATTGATCGAAATATTGTACCATAGTCCTTTCAGCCTGATGTAAGACATTCTCTCACTTATCGGGTCAAAACTTAAGACGTTACTTAGGAGTTGCTATTACAAAACCTGTTCCGAATTCATGTTTTCCTGATTGGCTTTCGCTATAGAAAACTATTGACTTGTTGACTTTCATGTTTCCACTGCCCAGGTGGAGGTCTTGAACTGTTGTTATATCTATTCGGGCTTTTTTTATTTCTTCTACAGCGTGAGTGGATATGCCTGGTCTATATACGAACTCTGCACACTCCATGTTCCGATATTCATAGTTCTTATACGTTACGATTTAGTTTTTCCATTTATAACAGTCCGTTTCCGAGACAAAAATGCAGTTTTCATAACAGGGGTTCTTTTTACAAGGGAGGGTTGTTAGCCCTCTGCTGTGTATTGAGCTCTACATATACCTACTTTGGCGTGAAGCACCGAGTAGGTTAAAGACGACCCTGCTTTACACAATCCGCAGAACCGCATTTTTGTCATAAATATTACAAGTATAACGTTTATTGATACTTTAAACTACTTATACTAAAAATAAAATAAAACAACAAAAAGTCTTGCATCGGCCGGGAATCGAACCCGGGCCGCCCGCGTGGCAGGCGAGCATTCTACCACTGAACCACCGATGCTTACGGCAAACTTTCTCTATGTTATGTGATACACAGCTTTTCTTCTTTTTACAAAGAAATTTATAGAATGTATTGTGCTTTAGGTGAGCTAAAGCTTCGAAGGAAAATTCTTAATTTTTGAATTGGTAAGGACTACTTGTTAATTTGTGTGTATTTGTTTTTATTTATGGCATTATACTTACTCAGGCTTGATGATGCCCAAATGATCGAAACAGTTCGAATAAATTTTATTTAGGAAAGCTAAAGCTTCAAAGGAAAATTCTTAATTTTTCTGAGGTGGAAAAGGCTACTTGATAAGTTGTGTGTATGTATTTGTTTTTACTGTTGACATTATACTTAGTCAGGCTTGATGATGCTCGAAAGGTCGAAACATTTGAAATAAAGTTAATTTAAGAGAGCTAAAGCTGCAAAGGACAATTAATAATTTTTCTGAACTGGAAAATCCTACTTGTTAATTTGTGTGCATTTACTTTTACTGTTGGCATTAGGCTTAGGCAGACCTGACGATGCCCGAAAAATCGAAACATTTCAATTGCCGCCGAAAAGACATTGCATCGACTTACTGAGCGTTACTGGTTTCTCAGAATGAGGGAATAAGTTGAAAAATATATTTCATGTTGCATTCCGTGTCTCTATAATAAGCGACCAAGTGGAAGACGGGAATGTTTTCTACATCCTATTGAAAAGATGCCTTTGCCCCTACATATGATACACATTGATCATGTGGGACCTTTCCCAAAGAGTCGTCGAGGATGTATTCATCTTGTAGTAGCCACGGGATGTGGTCCATCAAATCCCATCGTCTTCCTCCCGGCTGGAGAACACCAAAGTACAAAGCCTGGAGCTGATCACTGGGGAGTGACCCAACAAACCCTATTTTTACCCCTGTCAGACTAGGGACCACCAAAGGAAAAAGTCTGAGGCCGATGCATCCAGGGAAGCGGCCCTAGGTGGTAGATGCATACGCCTACTCGCATCGTCCGGTGAAAGACCACCCCACCAGTACTGGGAGGCGCTAAGTGGTTTTCCCGAATCACGTTCCGTTTCTGCGCTGGTGGTTCCGGGTTCCACAGTGGGAATATAATAATATGGACATGATGGTGCTTCCAGGATCAAAATATTCCGGAGGTAAACTCCCCGGCCATTCGGATCTCCGGGCGCTGGGTGGCCCTGGGAGCCCTTCATTCCGCATTACACAGACAGCAAAGATACCGAACCAATTTAGAATAGATTTCTGCAACATAAGAGTCCTAAATACAAACATAAATTCGGTACACCAACATCTACAAGCAAATAGACCACACATACTAGTCCTTACAGAAACACAAGTATGTTCTACAACAACAGCAGTAAACTACCCTTATCCTGGTTACGACTTACATACCCGATTTAGACATAAGTTCGGAATATGCCTTTTCGTCCGAAGCGACCTTTCATGTCGCGAACCGAACAACCTTGACGTCATGTGGCTCAAGTTCACCGCCAAGGGATTAACCAAGTTTATATGTTGTCTCTATCGCCCTCCAAGCGATAGAGCCTACCAAAGCTTTTTTTCAACACTAGCTACCACTTTTGACTCGATACAGGTTGATCACCCCAGTTCATAAACAATCGTTCTGGGAGACTTCAATGCCCACAACACCGACTGGCTCAAGCATCACAACAGGACCGACAACGAAGGTAGAGAGGCTGAAGCATTCCCCATCAGCTGCGGGCTTACTCAAATTGTAGACGAATCAACTCGAATCTCAGAGAGGGGCGAATTCGCCGCCCTCCTGGATCATTTTCTAACCACCAATCCTGACCAGTATACAGTTACAGTTGGTCCGCCATTAGGTACTTCTGACCACAAGCTTATTGCAACGGTTTGTGAATTGCCACTCATACAGAAGGATCCACCATTGCCTCGCAAAATCTGGCATTACAATTCTGCAAACTGGGACGATCTAAGGGAGTTCTACCTAGATTTTCCTTGGCTCGACGTCTGCTTTGGCGCTGACGACCCGTCAGTCTGCTGCGAAAAGATCACGCAGGTAATCTTCTCAGGAATGGAAGCATACATCCCAAATTCCATCAAGTTACCATCAAAAGGAAAGCCCTGGCTCGACAGAGGATGCGAAAAAGCTGTGGGTAGGAAACAACAAGCCTACAAGTACTGGCAGCAAAATCAGACCGCTGAAAATCGCAATTATTTTGTCGAAGCGAGAAACGAATGCAAGCGTGTTGTCGACGAAACTAAGAACAAACACAATCAAAGGATCAGGAATAAACTTTTGCAATGTCCCAGTGGCTCCAGGAATTTCTGGTCGGTAGCAAAGGCAGTAAGTAACAACTTTACAGAAAAGTCTCTCCCACCTTTGACAGACGAACGTGGCATCACGGCGACTACAGCCAAGGAAAAAGCAAACATGCTCGCCAAAATGTTTTCTTCGCACTCTACCTTAGACGTCCTCCAAGGCAAGACTCTCCCCACCATATCGAACATCAACACTACCATGGCAGAAGTCAAATTTCGTCACCGTGATATTCGTAAAATCCTTAAGAATCTAGATACGCAAAAGGCATCAGGACCGGACGGAATACCTGCCATCGTGTTAAAGAACTGCGCCAACGAACTAACACCCGTTTTTTTCAAAGACATTCGACAGAGTTTGGCATGACGGACTGCTCAATAAACTACCGTCCTTCGGACTGGCAGCCTCTCTCTGCAGCTGGCTTGCCAGTTTCCTTAAGAACCGATCTCTGCACGTTGCAGTCGATGGACACATCTCGGACACATTCACCATCAACGCGGGCGTGCCTCAGGGCGCAATACTTTCACCAACTCTATTCCTCATCTATATTAATGACCTGCTGACCGAAACAAATAATCCTGCTAACAGTTTTGTCTCCCACTTTAGATCAGAAGGACCCTTACCAGCGACTGAGACTCATCACCGCAGACAGGAGCAGATTACAACAATTAATCAAGACCTGGAGAAAGTTCAAACTTGGGGCGACCGAAATTTGGTCCAGTTCAATGCAGCAAAGACCCAAGCAGCCACGTTTACCAAGAGGGGCAATACAGCGGGCCCTGACATCATTATGGCAGGGTCGACCATTCCTTCATCCTCGTCAATCGGACTGCTGGGTATCTCGGTCCACAGCAATATGTACTGTCATGACCACGTTGCTAACATCGCAAAATCAGCCTCCCAGAAGCTTGGTGCGCTATTTCGCAACAAAAAACTCTATACACCGCAGCAGTTGCTCTTGCTCTACAAAGCGCAAATACGACCGTGCTTAGAATATTGCTCACATATCTGGGGTGCCGCACCAAAGCACACCCTAAAGCTGCTGGATTCCATTCAGAAGAGAGCTGTGCGTCTCATCGGCGACCCGGAGTTGACCCGGAATCTAGATAGTCTGGAACACCGCAGACATGTAGCCGAGATATCTCTGTTTTACAGATACTTTCACGGCAAATGTTCCCAGGATTTGGTCCGCCTCATCCCGCCCCTGGCAGCTCCTGTCAGACAGTCACGACAGACGGCAAGAGCGCACCAGTTCGTCGTACAACTGGAAACACCTAGAACATCGCTTTACAAGAACTCCTTTGTCTGGCGCACTGCATCAGTGTGGAACTCACTCCCAGGACATCTGTTTCCCACTAATTACAACTTACAAATATTCAAGAGCCGTGTCAATCAACATCTTCGCACACACACCGCTCGTCGAGCGCCATAGGGTCTCCCTTTAGTGTGTGTGCCACTGCCATAAAAAAATGAAACAAAAATCCGTTGATGCGTACACAAAGTTTGTGTTCTTGAAACCAGTAAAATCGACAATAACAAAATTAGTAATTGATTATTTGCAGGAAATATACGAATAATATGGTCATCATCATGTCATAGTTTCTGATCAAGGAAGTGCGTTTACCTCTTCAAAATTTGAGCAATACTGTTAAAATAATAATATTAAACATGTAAAAACACCAAGAGCTAATGGACAGGTAGAAAGACTTAATCGGACAATTAAAGGAAGTATATCAGACGAGACGAACACTGACAGCAGAGATGATGGGGTGGAGCTGAGCCCTGATGATTCTAACTAGAGTACCACCTCGGTGCGAGGTGACTTCAGGATAGCCGAATGTAAGTCCCAGTATATTTCTGTATTATATTATTCGACCAATCTACCTCGGCTATTGATAGATTTAGCTCTGTTTTTATTAATTCTTAAGTAAGTAGTAATTGGCGATAAAAATTAATATTAACTTTGATATGTAGTTCACACGTTTTGGTTTATTTACTCGATTTATGCAGTTATAATTCTACTATTCTTTTACAGGTATAAAGTCTGAATATAGCAAAAATGTGATTCTTTTTCCGTTTCCACTTGCATTACGTAAAATTTGTTTACTTGTCTGATCGCCCTATGCATGGTTTGACTAAGACACATTAGTAACAAATTCCCAGCAGGCAGCAAAACTGCAACATTGTATTCAAATTTTTTGTTTTTAAATTATTAATTAAAGTAGAGGCTTAATTGGCGTACAGGCGCCAATATAAAATATAAATATTTCTTTGTGCTTGCATTACAACGACACGAAACATTAAATTTATTTGTTATTGTTAACTTATTCCGAGAATTTCCGATCGGGGTGTAACCGTGAAATCTGTTAGCGCCGGATCTAAGGTGTTGAATAAGGCCAATTAAGGTTTGCCCGGCGCGATTACCCAGCCATTCTGACACTTTTTCAGATTTGATTAATTAAGGTTTACCCACCGCGGTGGTCGGTTGATTCGTTGATTAAAGCGACTTTATATTCGGAATTTTTATAATTTATCATCTTTAATTTGGATCGTACCCTTCGGTTTAATAAAGCTCTTCTTACTATTAGTAGGTAACGAAATTGTTTCACTGGAAAATCAAAACTTTATTCTCATCATTCTCAGGAAATATTTTAACCAATGCGCTTCTTGCTTTTCATCTCGAAACGTTTCCTAGCCAATAGCAGCCAACTTATTTAGGGCTTTCAAAATTTTTGTTCTAAGACTCTTATTTTCTAGCAGGTAATTTTCCTTATTACATACCTCTGAACGGATGAACTTTTTCAGTTAAATTAGGAAGGGACAGGGAAGAGTTGCACATCTTAACAATGTTGCAACATTACTTCTCTTCATTGTTGCCGACTTTCAGGGAATATATCTTAAGTCGAGGAAGTTTAGAGCTGTATAAAGGGCAAAAGTACATAGTAGTAGTAGTAGTAGTAGTAGTAGTAGTAGTAAGGGTGGGGGGCCGAAGCCCGGTAAGTAGGCCTATAAGTCCCTTTTCATCATCCCCGGTCCGTCCTCCCCTACCTGGCTACTTCCAACGCCCGGCCCACACTGAAACGGCCCGTCACCTTAATAGAGGTGAGGACGTCCTTCCAGTCCAGATCCTTTAGATCTTCCCGAGCAAGTGTTGGTGCTAGTGGTATGAAGACTCCTCCCCTGTCCCGCAGTTCGGGCAGAGTGGGCTGTCCCTCACGCCGATAAGGTGCAGATGTCTGTTTAGGCTTCCATGCCCAGTCAGAATACCTACCAAGGTCCTGATGTCCTCTCGGCTCTTTTTTAGCAGTCGCCTTGCTCTGGATCCGTCAGGATTTAGAATCATTTCCTTGGCTTGTCTGCATCCTTCTTTTCCTCTCCAATTGTGCTTTGTCTTGTTCCAGGCCCAGTTATTTAGTTCCTGAAAGATTTGCCTTTTACTTAAGCCCAGACCGACGAGGTGGCCCATTGAGCCTTGTCTTGCCAATTCATCGGCCCGTTCGTTGCCCTCGATGCCACTGAGCCCTGGAGTCTTACTTCCTTGCGCACAGCCAATCTATCTAGGGCATCTCTACATTCCTGAACTAGCTTACAGCTTGCCCTGGGTCTTTGGATCGCCCTGAGAGCGGCTTGACTGTCCGAGTAAATATATATACTCTCTACACCTTCTGTTACCTCCGCCTTGGTTGCTACTTTCAAAATAGCAAACACCTCCGCCTGGAAAACAGTGGCATATCTCCTCAGCGAAGTGGTTTCTCCTGATTTAGTGTTGTCTAGATATACACCGGCTCCGGATGACTGTGTATTAGCCATCCATGAGCCGTCAGTGTACCATGCGTGTACGCCGCTCGGCGTACGTACCTGGCCTGACAGCCACTCTTCTTGATGGAAATTCCCCTTGGAAATTCCTTCTCAGTCTTAATCTGCCATCTGGAATATTGCCTTTGGTCGCAATGATGGGTAGATCCCTACTCATTTTGGCGGCAATAGTCGTATGGCCTTTCCCTGTGTAGTCCGTTCGCCATAGGCCACTGTCGATCATCCTTTTGTGAGCCGCCATTGCCTCTCTCTCAATCCAGATCGGGAGGTCCGGCTGCCCCAGGATCCGTAGGAAATCCTCGGTCTTATCACATCAGTGTACAGCCACTGGAGGATGTAAGGTTTTAAGCCCCACTTCCTACCTACCGTTCTCCTTAGTTGCCACATAATCGCGATTGTCTTATTCACCACCTGTTCAACGTGTGCCTTCCACGTCAATTTACTGTCTAAAATAACTCTCAAATATTTGACTTGTTGACTTAGGCTCAGTCTCGTCTGGTAGAGTATGGGATGTATAAAACCTGTTAGATTTCGTTTCCTTGTGAAGAGAATGAGTTCGGTCTTCCCTGGGTTTACTGAGAGACCATTCTCCTCACACCAACCTTGAACTATCCGACACGCCACTTGCATACGCTCGCAGACGGTTCTCACGAACTTGCCCGTGATCATTGCTATCCCGTCATCAGCATATGCCTGTGCGTAGAATCCCTCAAGATTTAACTTTCTCAGGAGGCTGTCCATCACCAGGCACCACAAATGTGGCGAGAGGCAGCTGCCTTGTGGGCAACCCCCTCTTACCCCGGCTTCGACGCGAACTTCTCCCAACGTGGCGCTGATCTTTCGGTATTCCAGTGCCGTATTTACCCACTTGACCAAATGAACTGGTGTTCTCTTGGCCTGGAGGGCTTGACAGATAGTTTTCGTTTTAGACTTATCGAAAGCTCCTTCTACGTCAAAGAAGAGCGCTAGCGCCATTTCTTTGTTTTCTATTGCCTTTTCAGCCCTTCTAACTACAGAATGGAGAGCCGTTTCAGTCGACTTCCCCCTTCTGTAGGCGTGCTGATTATCATGTAGAGGAGAATCAGTTAGGATCTCCTCCATGATGAACTTGTCAATCATTTTTTCCATTGTCTTCATTAAAAATGAAGTTAGACTTATAGGCCTAAAGGACATGGGATGGGAATAGTCTCTCTTCCCTGCCTTGGGGATGAAGACGACATCCGCTGCTGAAGAGCTTGTGGAACGTACCCTAGTGCTATGCTGGCCTCGAATACTCTCTTTAAGTAAGGGAGTAACGTGTCAAGGCCCGCCTGCAGCATCATGGGTATAATTCCATCCGGTCCTCCTGCCTTATATGGACTGAACTCCCCCACTACCCAAGTTATGGAATCCTCAGTCACCACACTGCGGGCAAGGTTCTAGTCCATCTCTGGCTCTGGTTCCTCGTCCCAGTTGGTAGTCTGTACCTCTCCGGGGAAGGGGGTTTTTAGAAGAAGCTCAATCGTTGTCTCTCTGTTCACCGTCCATTGTTCGCCTGTTTTCAGAGAGCCAATCTCTTTTTGTCTTTCCGAGCCCAGCAAAGTACATAAATATTTTTCTTAATAATGGCATGATTTGCGCGAAATTATGTACTTAGAGGGTTTTTAGGATGATAAATAGAAATCTGAGTACAGTTTCGGTATAAGGAGCACTTCCCCTGCATCTTAAGGTTCATAACATTTTTATGCCTAGATTCCTAGATATATTAAATGTTTAGCTAGAAATACAGTAAAAAGTGTTTTATTATGTAAATTCATCGTAGCTCTCCTTTACACTTGATACAAAGGTAGGACTGGTCCAAGAAAATTGCCTTTTAGAGATGCCCCTGTATCAGTACTTATTCGGCGAAATTTTGGTTAATAAATGTCAATCACAATGTTGCCAAATTACCATCTTTAGATAGTTACGACATTAGAACTATCTTTATGTTGAACAGTAATCCTAAATGTAATCTTAATTATGAAAATGGATTGAAAGTGACAAATAGAGGCTACATAGGAAAAACCAAGATATTAATTCGCTGAAATTCACTTTATTAATTCCAAATCCATTTTGACAAAACTTGACTAAAACGAAATTTATTATGGAAGATTCATACTTTCAATTTAGAAATTAATTAGTTTGCAACATTTGTGAATTACAGCAATTTTCTTAATTAACGTCGAATTTGGGATTATTTTCAAAATTATAATTTAAACTGGTACATTCAGCAACATTGCCATTACCAGTTTTGACTCTAGCACAACCAACAACCTTTATGTAAGAAATTTCGTGTTTTTATCTTCAGCCGTTTCGGCACTTTTGCAGCCGTAATATTTGTGGGTTATAGTAATTGTAATACTGGTGAGCTTAATTAATTGGGATGAAAACGAAGAAAGGGTTCCATTTAAAAAATTAAGTTACAAAGGATATTGGAAAAAATCGTCTAAATAATAATAAATAGGGAGTTCCATTTAAAAGAAATTAGGGTACATACAGTATCTAGAAAACGATACACTTGGCAACACTGTCATTGCATCTGTAGATCGAGTATAATGTGTAGTTCAAACTGAGCCTTAGGAATATAAAATACTATAATACTATAAAGCGGGGCAGTATAAAAGTCGTTTTCCTTATATGGTACTGCCCCTCTTTTTTACCCTCGTTGAGCTCAGCATGAAGTTCTTCAATATAAGACTCTGTATTTATTTTTGATGATCTTTGGACGTTGCCAAATTATTATCATTTATTTAAATAATGTCAGCAAATATCCTAAAATAGAAATAATTTTAACCATAAAAAAAAAATTAATTTGTCTTAATAATTATTATTGTAGTCTCGATTTGGTTTATTATTCTACATTATCTTTGGACTTGATTAACGTGAAGACGGCCTTAAGTTAATTTAGCTGAATTAATTCATTCATTACCAAAATATTTGAGCGGAAATGATTCATTCTCAATAGACATTCTTTGTGTGACCCTATCATTACCTTACAATTCCAGGACTCACACCTCGACTTGTCTAAACGGTTTTCTAATATTTTACGGCAACCCCAAGTACAATAGAAACAGAACCCATGTATTTCAGAATGAATTACAAATATTTTTTCAATGAAGGTACACTAAGCAGGTGTGAATAACACCCTTGGCCGAAACTTGCCCGACAATAGAAGATCGACACGCACTTCTTAAAAGGCGCAAGAATGCGTTCCGCAATGCGTAAAGTTATTGTACTATTCGAATTCCACAGTTACTATTTTTCTTCAGAATTGGCAGTTTCTTCAACAAAGAACAGGACGTATTGACGAAGACTGTGAATGGAGTACTGGCGCCAGATTGTCCCGTCTTTTGTACGCATGAAGTGGGGTCCCCGACATGTTCTTTTTTAATGAAAAAGTCCATTTACCGCCTCCGTGGCATTGCGCTTTTGTGCTTCTTTTCAGGAATGAACTAGACACCTTTATGATAAATTTAAATTGTATATACTATTTATTTGCGTCGTTTTTTTACATCATCTATCAAGAACAAAATCACATACAGATTAATTAATACTTAAATGTAGGCTCCGAGTACTAAAAAGTTCTGTTTCTAAATAGTCTTTTCGTCAGGTATCATGTGATTTGTATTGTTATAAGGGATTTAATGAACCTCCTGATTCTGTGTAAAACTCCATAATCTATGTGTTAAAACTTTTCCTAGGAGCCAGTAGAAACGTGAACTTTTCCACATGCATTTGAGTACAGAAAGTGGTTCATTTCTGCACCGAGTGGTTTCCGCATTCAATGCAGAAAATATTACGCCGCCACTTTTCCGCACTCCTTTTAAAAAATAAAAACTCATTTAAAAATACAAAAAATCCAAAGTTACACCGAAACAAAACAGTGCGAAAAACACTAATTTTCAGCACAGCGCAGCGTGTGGGAATGTGAATTTTCCACATGATCGTAGGAACAAAATATTGTAGCTACCTGAGAGTTGCGAAAAGTCTCATTTCCGCCCTCGATTGTTGATGGAACTCGGCTACGTTGCAATAACATGCGGAAAAGCACCACTTTCGGCACTTGTTAAGCGAATCGTTACTGTTAAACTTTATAACTTTGACTTGTGAAAGAATAATAATAATTATTGTAGGTATTATTTAAACTTTTTAATAATAATAGTAATAATAATAATTATAATAATAATAATAATAATAATAATAATTATAATAATAATAATAATAATAATGGACTGCACTGCACTGGACCAAGCAGACTTGTACAGGGTGGCTCGATTTCGAGTCTATGTATGGAGATGTCGAAAACGGTAAGAGATGCAGTATTGGTCAAATTAAAGCAAAATTGCGCATTTAGATACCTAATAACATGCCATTTAGAAAGTTTTAAAATTCCGAATATTTCCGGAAATATCCGAAAATACAAAATTTTGGAAAATCGTTTTATTTTTTCCTAGGCTTATTTAAAAAGGATTTATTGAGTTGCACTTTTGCATTGCCGCTTTTTTCGCTGTATCGAATGGTGGTATCCAGTTTGGAATATGACGTTTCATCTTCAAGGGATCATCATTAACTTTATTTTTTTAAATACGATCTTTAATTTTTTTTATCTTTTTTTCAGATGATATTGGCATTATAAATATGTGTGTTTTAATTTAATTTTTTTTTGTTTTTTAAATTTTTTTTTTAATTTTTTTAATCATTTATTTTGCTTTGGGGCAAAAAAATAAATGAACCTGTTTATTTATTTTTACTATATTATATTTTTCTTGTAAATAAAGGTTTTACTTTTCCACTTAACACAAAAAACAAAATAAAATATTTTTTAGAATGTAAAACTTAAGTGACAGGTATATTATTTAAAATTACGCCAAAGCAAAATAAGTAACTTAAAAAAAATAAAAAATAAAAATTAAAAAAATTTAACACATATTCATATTAATAACGGCACTATCATCTGAAAAAAGATAAACAAAAATTAAAATTTGTATTTGAAACAAGGAAATTGATGATGACCCCTTGAAGACGAAACGTCGGATGTCAAACTGGATACCACCATTGGATGGAGCGGAAAAAGTGGCAATACAAAAAATACAGTTCAATTTGAAGTCCGTCTTTAAATAAGCTCAGGAAAAAAATTAAACGATTTTTCAATATTTCGTCTTTTTCCGTTTTTCAAATGATTGGCCTTATAATTATGAATATGTTTTCTAATTTTTTTTTATCTTTATTCTTATTTTTTTAAAATGCTTATTTTGCTTTGCCGCAATTTAAAATAGTTTGTTACTTTTGAATTTTTTGTATTCTATAAAATAATTCTATTCTGTTTTTTTTTTGTTAAGTAAAAAATTGGAGCCTTTATTTTTAATAAAAATTTAAAAAATGTAAAAATTAAATAAACAGGTTTGTTTATTTTTTACTTAAAAGCAACATAAATTATTTAAGAAAAAATTAAAATTAAAATAAAAAAAGAATTAAAAAAAAATAAAAACACATATTCATATTAATAACGCCAATATCATCTGAAAAACAATAAAAAAAATAAAGTTCTTCGATCCCTTGAAGACGAAACGTCGGATTCCAAACCGTATTACAGCATTGGAGAGAGCGGAAAAAGTGGCAATACAAAAGTGCAATTCAATTTTAAATAAGCTGAGGAAAAAATAAAACAATTTTTAAATGTTTCTGTTTTTTCCGGATTTCTCGGAATTTTAAAACTTTCTAAACGGCATAGGGTTAGGCACCAAAATGTCCAATTTTGGCCTAATTTGACCGACACCGTATCTCTTACGGTTTTCGAGTTCCCCATACATATACTCGAATTCGAGCCACCTTGTATACAGAAAACTATAAAAACGATAATAATAATAACAGTGATAAGAGTAATAATGTTCATAAAGGCAGCACATATCATTAGAGAAAGAACGGAAAATGAAGAACCCAGCGGATAGGGTACATTCTGGGTCCAGGCACGAATGGTAACTTAAAGCAATTAATGTCTGAAAAAAATCACTAAATAATATCTAACAAAAACAATAATACTAATAATTATAATAATAATGAAAATAATAATAATATTTTCCAGCAAGAAAAACCAGCTGCAAATTATTATGTATATAAATAAAACAAAATATTAATTTATTGAAAAACACACAAGGAACAAAATATGATCGAAAAATACAAAATAACCAATAAAATCATTTAAGACTAATGCGTGGGTCGTTAGTTATAATTAAATGTCCGATTTGACACAGTATCAGTAAGAAATGGGTAAAATAAAATAAGAAAAGTCAATAAAACAAAATATTATCAGGTTACAAAATTAAAACCGTTTCAAAACAAAATATGTACTAAAATGCATTTTTTAGTAAACTTAATGTTTCTTTTACTCTTAACTGATAGCAACTAATAAAGAAGGGTATTTTCATGTTTTTCTCTACGGTCCTGTCATATTTCTTAGATGTCTCTATGTTGTCTTTTATGTGTTAATTAAAAGCATTAATTTGCGCCCAAAATTTGAAACATATATGCTTTTTTTCAGTCTGCCCTTTTGTGCGTATGGGCACCTAGGCATTTTTTGTTGTTGGTTGTTTATGATCGCGGCTAATAGATGTCGCTTTTTCAACCCAAACTAAAAGGAAGCCTATGATCAGGGTGACAGTGTTGATGCAACAATAGTTTTGGATTCCGTAATCCAAACAATAATATTAAAATCTGGAAATTATTTTAAATTCAGATATTCATGTTTCGTTTTAATCTTCCATGTGTTACTGTGATATTCACTTTCAAAGTTTTGAAATGTTCTGAATTTTTTGCTATAATCCCGCTTTTTACAAAATTCTTGCCCTTATAAACCATTTATCTGGTAACCTAACTGGAAAGCTCTTATAGTTAACCGAAGTTTGCCACTTATAACCTTCTACTTTCTATAATTCTATAGTATATAGTGGACTTTAAATATTGCACCCTATGACCGCGAGATGGATACGCCACTGGTCGTAAGATCTAGGGTTAAACAAAACATTACAACTTTTTGTAGCGTTGTTTCTCCTGTGTGTACGCCAATGCTGCATATATAATGAATTAAACTGAATTTAGTGTTTTAATAAAAATATTTTTTAAATTTTATACTGTAAAAAATTAGGTATAAATTAATAGAACCCAATAATGTTTCAACTTTAGCATGTACCATTCACCATACTAGAATCCATATTTCAATTTTTATTCGGTCCTATACTTATGTTACATATTAATACCGTTCTTCAGTAACTTAATAGCAGTCTAATGTACAGAATTGCTTCGATCAATAAACGAAAACATAAATCCCGCTTTTACGGTTACGGTTACGACCTGAAAAGATAGCGAAGCACAAAAACGACACAGCGCTACCGCGCTCTTTATCCAGGAAAAGATTAGAATGGATTTTATGTCTCGACCGTAATGTGCCATCAAATCGCCATTACAGTGGTGAAATTAGCCATCAAGACAATCGCCGACACGCTATTCTACGTTAAGGACGACCGTGTTACTAAATCAGAACGCTGCACTTCGTGAGTTGAAAGACACACTCTACTTGTTGCTGTATAGTAAAACGCTTCAATACCACACAACAAGCCTTAAGTGTGCTAAAATATTAGTCTGGATAGCTGGAATGAGAAGTCTGATTTTTACCGTTAGTCATGTTATCCGTAAAAGCTCATAGTACATTGGTATTACCATAAATAGAAAAAAGCTTCATCCTTTAAACTAGTGCTTCGATCTCGACGAGACTAGTCTCGGTCTCGTCGCAGACTAGTCTCGGTCTTTCAGCAGATCCCGATGCTTGCGTTTGGAATCGCCCGGGTTCGATTGCCGCCGGTACCAAGACATGTTTATGATTTTTTTAAGGTTATGTTTATTCCTTTTTTAAAATTTGGGTTAGTTTGTCTTAGTTTTGTGTGGTTGCGCATGAAGTCAAAGAAAATAATACAAAAATGTAAACATACATACTCCTGAATACAAAGAACGCATGTGTTTGTGATGCGCGCGCAAGCCCAGGACTCGTCAGACGTGGAAATGTGTTTTGCATGTTGTCATTAACCACTAGTGGTCACAGTCATCCTGGTCACTTACCACCTAAAGGTTGTTTGTTCTTAGTGCCCCCTTTTCGGGGAGCAGTTAGCTTTGCTGCAAGGCAATCCGCCAGCACACCTCTCTTCCTAGAGTAGAGGCAGAGCTACCCTCCTGCCTGCATTACACGTTATTCCAGCTTGAGAGGTATATTTGGTAGGAATCTCCAGTAAGACGGGCCTGTGCCCTTTTGCACAAAACTATAAGCTATTGCAGATATAGATAAAAATGGTCCCACGGGAACATCCGGCTGCCCCGACCTGGGTATCGGCGTGAGTAGGTATGACGCTGGCCAGGATGTTCGATTCTTCCTCGGGGACACCACCAATATTTTTTTCGGCTTCACTAGCGAAAACGAAATTAGGCCGAAAAGGACGAAAACCGAAACCGGAAACGAAATTTGGTCGGTCTCTATAGCTGCGGACATCGGGGGTATTTTGAAAGAACCACGGCACTGTCCGCTTGGACAACAAATTTATTAAAATAAGCATATCTTTGCTCACTATATATACCCCAGTATAAATCTCTATCCCCAACTTGCTCAATTTCGTTTGGAGTTGATTTAGCGTTATTGAAAATCTGGATTACACTATGAAGGTCTTTTTTCCGATTAAAATACAAAGTGTTGTTTGCCCTTTCCAAAAAATCCTGACGTGGTATCGTAGCCACTAAAGGCATGAATAAATATGATTCATTTAAATTGCGAACAATATTAGATGCCTGTAAGTTATTTGAACTATATAGATGTCTGTGCGTTCTGGGTTAAGTGCAATCACTAAAAAAGAAGATCAATGTCTTGACCAACCACCACGACTTATTCGTTTTCCTGAAATTTTCTGATACCGTTGTTGACATTTTCGACATCAGCATCACCTACTGCAATACATGTCCCTATACTTTGGTTGTTCAGATGTTCAGAAAGGTGTGAAATAAGTCGTTCCTTATTGTTAAGAGTATTTAAAAATTTGCTTTGCAACTCAACTAACACTGTATTTTTGTCAAAAAAAAAATATCACACGTAGTATCAATCTCAGTAGCAGCAGGGATTGCACTTAGGCCACCAATTGGACCCGTTGGTTGTGTCCCCAGCCCGCATCAGAGATTCTTCAGGATGTCGGTTCTTCTTAAGAAAGGTCCTTCAGAGTAACGCGACGCACTGAAACTGGCGCGATCGGCGTCGCGCCAAGGATTCTGAGTCTTGCCCACAAGAAGACGGGGCATTCCGTAAGTAGATGGTATGGGGTCTCGTCGTCCTCCATGTATCATCTACACTCCCCCTCCTCTGCAATTTTCAGCAGGCGCCGTCTTAGCCTACAGTGCCATGTGTTGAATCCTACCAGGGCCCTGCACTCCTTTCCAGGTAGACACAACAGCCCCCTGGCGAGACTCTCCGTGAGCCCATGTATCATGAATCTCGTCTGTCTCGTCCCCGGAGCTGTCCGGCATACCTCTTCCGCCCGACCCTTCGTCCAGGCCTCCAAGGCGAACACGCTGGGCGATACCCACTCTGGAATCAGGCCCCAAGTATCAGCTTGTGGAGCTTTCACTGGCTAAGTCATCAGCGGCCTCGTTTTCCGGTACACCTGACTCTCCCGGTACCCAGACTAGCGTAACCTTTTTAAGCTTTGCAAGTTCTCAGCTAGCTTCTACACTCCCTTACCAATAAGAAACACGCACGGACCGACTTCAGTGCCATGAGTGCGGCCTTGCTGTTGGAGCAGAAGAAAATCCGCCCATCACCGACATTGAGCCTTAACGACTCACAGAACCCCATCATGATCGCAAAAATTTCCGCTTGGAAGACGGTAGTGTCCTCGCCCAGTGGGAAGGATAATTCCCGCCCGATGGCCTCACAGTACGCACCAGCTCCGGACAGTGTTCCCATTTTGAACCCGACTGTGAACCATCCAATTCTCCTTCGTAGAAAAGAGAAAGCGTAGCCCCTCGTAGAAGATCTCAGAGACCATCGCGTCACCTGGCATACCTAGGATGGCTAGGTCCCCAAACAAGCCCCGCCATAGACCACAATGGCCATGGCAAGAGCCATTGTCCCTCCACATACTCACATGAGCCAATATCATAGCCACTTTGGCCGCCTCGTGCCTCACCCAGTCCAGCGACGGTGGAAACCCCACCAGCACCTCCAAGGCCCTTATGGGCGCCGTCCTCATGGCCCCGGTGATGCAGAGGCATGCAAGTTGCTGTAGTGTGTCCAGCAATAGTCTGGACGCCGTTTTCATGGATCCTATCCACCAAACATAGTAACATTCATTTTTGAGGTTCGACACATTTTCTGCGGACACTATAAACGTCAAATACAACAGTAAATAAAATTGTCTTGGGCAGAGTAGACATCTCTAAAGGTACCGTGTTCTGACCACACCATGCGATGAAGCAGGCAACCACCTAAAAGAACGAAATGGCAACTTGCAGTGTTTATTGCTATATCGTAGAGCGATGATTTTTTTTTGTTTTTCTCATCAATCCAACATTATCACATAATGTCAAAGGCACGGAAGCGAGCTCGTACTTAAAACAATAGCGCAGATCTTAAGGAGAGTGTACAGTGCAGATGATTCTGGAAAGTTGGGTTGAATTTGAGTTTAATTTGAGTGTACCAAATACACGGAGACAGACTTCCGCAAAATCTCCTCTCCTACACGCTTGGCTTCATAACAGGTGGTTTCGTCTCCGGCAACATAACCAGTAGAAACAAGATTATTAGTATTCTTTAAGGCATTGTTCAAATTTTCGACAGTCTTAATCGTCTGGCTTTATCGTTGCATCTCTTCTACATGCTGATCCGTGGTACCTAGTGAATGTCACAATATTTCTCAACAGCTTCGCATACTTGATGTGTGGTGGGTAGTCCACGAATTAATTTATAAAGGACGCTTTCGGAAAAGCATCCTCCGTGGGTTAAATCACCAAGAGTGTTTGTGCCTCTCATGAGCTGTTGCTCATTGGTCATGTCCGAAACCTATGCTCTCAGTAAGTAGTAGAACCTTTTTTATGTAGAAATTTGTATAAGTATAGTTTTTATTGTACTACCGAATTGCATGTTAGTGGTGGATTTAAGAGCTGAAGCTCCCACTTTTTGCTTGGGAACTCTTTTGTTTTTGAAGGTATATCCCTAGACCAGTTTAATTTCCATGTGGCAAAGCTTTAAAGTTTATTTTCCTTACACGCTATTTTTAAACTAATATGAATGGCCTGTCAGCTCTAAAGCGACGCGGAAGCTCCCTTCCTTCGCCACGAAAGCCTATTATTTCGTACACAGCCAGAATTATATACGATTATGGGGGGGGAGGTTCTGTTAGTGGATTTCGCGCATAGTGCATTCGCCCAGTAAGGCCCCCTTCCGGGCATAGCTAGAGCTGTGGCAACCTTGTTGGATCGGAGGCACTATATTTTTCGACTCCTCAAGATGTCGATCATCTGCTCTTTCAAGTCTTCGACTGTCACACACAAATGTAAAATGACAGCTGTGAGCTAAATCTTAGCAATGATTCCACGGAAGTATCCGGTTCTTCCCGGCCGATTTCCCCGCGGGGAGAAATAATCTCCACTGAAGGATAGCCACGGGCTCACCCAATGGCGACAAAGGAGCCGCTACAAAACGCGTGTTGACTCGACCAAGGACGAAGCGGAAGTCTGTATAAGGATATGCTTGGATATTTATAAATATAATAAAATGGAGATTTTGTCTGAACTTTTAACTTTAGCATGTGATGAAGTAACAAATGTTCTCCCTAATGGGAAATAGGGGCCATAACCATTTAAAGCTGTGCTCGTTATCTTTTAAACGTTTTTACTAAGTGTATGTCTATACCGATTAGTCTTTTTTGTTGTGACTCACCGGGGGGGGGGGGGGGGGGGGGGGGGGGGGGGCGAAAGCGCTCTGCTACATAAATTTTAATATAATTTTATGCACGAAATACAATATGAAACTTTACATATTTGTCTCATTTCTTTCTGGTTTATGTCCTTGTGGACGCTTTAATCTTTTTGTGCAGCTGCTAAGAGATATCCTAGGAATTTGAAAAAGTTTCATATGTAGGTATTGAAAGTTACTAGATCTAGAAATATACTTCGTTGGAAACTCATTCTTCTCCAATACATTCTTCAACTGGGCTAGTACTTTCTTGGTGCTGGCTCCAGAATGAAGAACGCTTTCTAGCAAGTTGCTGGCTGATGGATCATCTTCTCAAAACTGAAATAGGTAATGAAGTTCCTTTTCGGCTAATGAATATTCTACTGCGGACTAAAATAGATCTAGAAATATACCTTCATCTGAAACTCATCCTGTCGATTCTGGTCTTCATCTAAACTAGTACTTGCTTGCCGTTGGCTCCAGAAGGAAGAAAGCTTTCTAGCAAGTTGCTGGCTGGTAGATCATCTTCTCAAAACTGAAACAGGTATTGAAGTTCCTTTTCGGCTAATGAATACTGCGGACTGAAATAGATCTAGAAATATACCTTTATCTGAAACTCAAACTCTCGACTGCAGTCTTCAGCTAGACTAGTACTTGCTTGCCGTTGGCTCCAGATGGGGGAAAGTTTTCTAGCAAGTTGCTGGATAGTCAATCTTCCTCTAAAAACTGAAATAGATTCAATACCTTTCCTACACCTTTAGTCTTTAACTGCTCTGCATACTGGCTTCCTGTAGTTGGTAGCAAGTGTATGAATGTTTTCTACTTATGCGGAACTTATCACTACTAAGTGAGGCTGCTCTAATATCATTATTATGAATCAGGCCTTCAACTATTGAACCATTGATCAACTGATCTACGATATCTTCATATATACATTACGGTTGGTTACATATAAAGGAAAATTTCCTAGTAAACTTCTGGCTGGTGATTCTTCTTCTGTAGACAAAAATAGGCAAGATTTAGAAATATATTTCCATTTGAAACTCAGTCCTCTCGAATCTAATCTTCAACTTGCCGCTTTTCAGCAAGTTACTGGCTGGTGGGTTATACTCTAAAAACTTAAGTGGGTATTAAAGTTCCCTTATTTTTTCATGTCCCAAACCAAACTTCTAACTGCTATGTAAGTGCGCTTACGTATACTTCTAGTATGATTATTATGACTCTGTTCTTCAACTGTTGACCTGATGGTCAACTGGTCAACAACATCTTCGTTCATGTTTTCAGCTGTCCTTCTTGCAGTTGGCTGCATATGGAGGAAGATTTCCTACTCAGCTTCTAGCTAGTGAATCTTCTTCTGAAAACTACTTGATCTAGAAGCTCCGTTACGTAATAGCATTTCCTTCGTAAATGTAGAGGGCGAAAAGCTTTCTACCAAAGTCTTGGCTGGAAAAGTTCTTCTGTAGCCGGAAATAGGTATTGGAAAGTATTAGATGTAGAATTTTTTCTACATATGCCGTTAACTAGTTCATATTTAATTGACAGTTTCTGAAAGGGCACGCATTTGTTCTGCTACCACCCAAGACTTCTTAGAATATCCCTCAATAACCCTACAGAATAAATAACCTTTAATATTTCTGACTGTGTACGGAATAATATACCTCCGCGGACACTCCTGCGTTGTCTTATCGCTGAGGTTTTATGGACAACATTTTTCCTAGTGAACCTGAACTGTTAATTTGTAATAAAAATCATACACATTTAAAACTGAATTAAAAACCAAATCAACTTTGGCAAAATTGCCTCAAACACTTGAAGCGCAATGCATTTGTTGGGTTCAAAGGGACTAAAGAAACGAGGCCAATTAATTTAACTGGACATCTCGTTCGCTCGAAACTCGGCGTTAACTTTTCCTACTTAAAAAGCGGCACTATCTAATAACGCATTATATTTGGCTTTAGTTCTATCTAAGTGGTAATAACGCGCCTCTAATGCTATTATGGAATTTGGCTTAGGAAACGTTCTAGGAATCAGAACGTTAATCTGGACGTTAATATTGATTTACTGTTCAATAAAATGTATCTAATGCTCTACCATTCGATACATATAGATATCTATATCTTGCTTATATGTGCGTTTATGGTCTATAAATGAATGGTGTTAATTAGTATTTAACAGCTTTATATTTTTTCCAAAGGTTTCGTTATAAGAGGGCGTTTGGATTAAAATAGTAGTACCGCTTAAAACGGGGTACTTTCGTCCAAATAAGTTTTTTAACGTTTACCAGTGGAAGTATCGAAACAGCGCATTAGTTTCAAAATTCAAAAAGCTGTTGTCACCAAATCTGGTAAATATCCAAATGTTAAGTGGATATACTCATTTCAGAACTGGAATTACCAAACTTCCAAGCATTTTAAATAAAACACTTAATTGGTTTTGGAATAAATCAATTTGAGACGCGGGCCGAAATTCCCTTGCACGTAGACCACCAGTTCGGTAGCTTCTTATCATGCAGTGCACATCTCTTATCCTATCCAAAGATTAACAGTCGGCAAGAACATAGTTGGGCGATTCCTCATCCTCCAAGCACAAATAAAGGCTTATACCAAACTTTGAGCCATGGGTCATCACAAAACACAGGGAAGTGCCGTATCACTTTACCTAGCTAATTTCTGGTCATGAGTGTTTCCAAACCTACAAACAAGGCTGCGGAAAGCGATAATTGTATATATTGTGAGAATATTGTCCCGAATAGTAATCCGCAACGCCACGCCTTGGATGGCGTGTAGGTTATATAGCTCAGATTATGGATCGAGCTACGTCGGGTGAGAAGAGATAATAAAGAAGGCACTTGGATAAAACTATAACAACGTCTATTGATCAAAGGCTTAAAGTACCAGATTATTTAAACACGCATGTCCTTTCGGTTGAGGTATGGTTTGATTTGTTTATAGGTCTTAGTCCTTGTATTATAATAAAGTCCTTTACGAACGGTGTAAGGTTCTTATTTTATCTTAATTTCACGCAGCACTTTAATTACTTAACTCTAAAAATCACTACTTATAATTTTGCCAGATCTATCGTAAATTCGACTTTAGTACTTTTTAGGTGGAAGAAGTACGTTCCTGTGAACTGCACTTCTCGAGTTGGGTCTGAAGTTTAGGATATGGTTAGAACCCCTACCACGTCACTGTGGACTGCAGAAAGTGAGAGACAAAAGCCTATTGGATTGACGGTCCACTTGACTATTTATATCATAAAATCTGCTGACCATTGTAACTGATTCATAATTGCCTGCCCTGTCCACTCGCCTTGTTTATAATTTATGTTGAATGTTAACATAATATTTTTCAAATAATAGTTTAAATGTTTCAAGTAATTTACAATATAGACACCGTAGAGCATACATATATTTTTGAATGTACTAGAATGAAAGCGGATCGAAGAATGATGAGAACTAGCATGGGAGAGGCGACTTCCTAATATATAGTAGAAAGGAAGCTGGAAAAATAAAAAGAAAGAAAGGCACTAGGGATCAAACATCTCAAACATCTTTCTTCTTCCAAAGTAATGACTAAAGCGGTTCCCGGAGGACTAGTGCTTCGGTCTCGATGAGACTAGTCTCGGTCTCGTCTCGTCTCGTCTCGAAATTCGAGACCGATACCGAGACGAGACTAGGAAGAAATCTCGGAAAGTATATACGTATCTAAAGTACAATTTACTAGTTGCCTACCGATATTTATGAGTAATACAAAAAAAATATATTTTCAAAACAGGTCTAAATTATAGGTAACGTACAAAAATAAAAAATATATATAAGAATCAAGAAGCACGAAATAATATGATTTCGAATTTGGAGGAATACAAATATCTACGAGTGTAAATCGACAATATCCTTCAGGTCACAGTATGTATGAAAAAAATGTCAGCATCAGTTTAACAAAGACAAATTAGCCTTTTAGAAGAAATGTCAACGATTTTTTAATGCAAGTTAGAACACTCCAAAACTTATAGCTTCTCAAAAATCGTAATTTCGTGGGACTCACTTCAATTTTCGATCAGTTTGCTCCAGTAGTTCGAGAAGAAGAAGCAAAACAGGTTATTATTCATTATTTCTTGAATACTCCCATCATACGGTATCTTAACTACCTGAGAATTACCCTTGGCGAATTTTGAACACAATCCTTTATAATATAATTTTCCTTCGCCATTTTGTCAAGAATTTTAAAATTAAGAGTTTTGTCCTCATTTCATTTTTTACTTTTCATTCTTATTAGGAGTTGGAGACATAAATGAAAGGAAGCTAGGATTGTTTTCATAATTTATTAAAAAGATAAACGTGTTTTTAACATTAAAATACATCACTATAAATCTAGAAGTACGAAATAATATTATTTCGAAATTTGAGGAATACAGGTATCTACGAGTGTACCTAGGGAATATCCTTCAGGTCACGGTACGTCTGAAAAAAAAATGTGAGTATCAGTTTAATAAAGACAAATTAGCCTTTTAGAGCAAATGTCAATGATTTTTTATTACAAGTTAGGACACACGAAAACTTATAGCTTCTCCAGTAGTTTGAGAAGAAGCAGGTTATTAAAATTATTTATCTGAAAAAAACCAAAAAATGTAATTATTATTCATTTATTCATTAACGTGGTAATATCTCAAATTAGGTTGAATTTATAATACGGATTCTTGGAAGATTTTCAAAAAATATATATTTTTTTTGAAGTGCACGAGACTCTCGGCGAGACTGAGACCAAGACCGAGACCACAAAATGTCTAGTCTCCGCGAGACCGAGACGAGACTCGAAGACTCGAGACTTTGCGAGACCGAGACCGAGACCTCAATAGTCTCGCAAAGCACTACAGAGGACACACATATATAAAGATTTGAGGTGCTTTTGGTTAGTAAGACAACTGTACAGAGGTGGAAACTGTGTCTGATACTGTTTGTTGGGGAGACACCCCATCACGTGTATAACTTTCGTTTTTCACTGTATAGTTTGGTGATAACACCCTGTATGTATGTAGTATGAATGAACGGTAATTAAACTCCAAATAGATTTATTTAACCCCCGGTAAACAGAAATTTGTGCCTTTAAACCAGCATATTTCAGCTCTTCATTTCGATCCCTTAGTCCGAACCCGGTTTTATTGGTATAATAGAGTCCGTCATATACGGCATTCTCTAGAACGCAAAATGTCATTCCGTCAATTCAATCGTGTGTAATCGTTTTCAATTTAACATATCCTTGTCTCCGTCAGTATTGTGCAAACAATAATGTGTCAAATAAAGAAAGAAAACAGTTTCTACCCTTTCAATCTCAAATGAATTCGGCATTTGCGCCACCCCCCTTCCTTTATTTGGTCTTGGCGCTAGGCCGCCAGCTAGAAGCTGGAAGAAGAAATTAGTGCGTTGCAAACACTCAACCGTGATGCGTCGGTCCAGTCACCGCTCCGTATAAAGTTAGCGCCAAAAAAGAACTAGCCCTGTCCTAGCACTGTTTGAGGCAAATGATTAGTTTTCTCTCATTTTGTAAGTTATTTTCGCGTTCCAGATCGTTCCAGTCACCGCTCTCTAGCCTCTAAAAGTGAAGTTGCAACGTTCACTCGAGCAAGAGCGAAAGTTCTCGTTCTCGTCTTCGCGACAAAAGGTTACACCCTTATTGGCAATTTCTCCGTTTGTATGCACAAATATTAAAAAATATTTAGTGTACCTCTGTTATCTTTATCTACGTTGGACAAAGACCTCTTTTAGGCGTCTTTTACGCAATTCCTTAATGCCAGAAACGACGTGGCGTTGCGGCTTCCCTGTAGTTGAAGAGATTGAAGGGAATCAGGAAAATGGCGCCTACAAATTGGCAGTAAAGACAATCCATTCCAATCACAGCAAAGCGAATACATGAATCCAATGTGTGAAGTTTAATCGGCTACCCCTGGGTACGATAACAGGAGAGAAAATAGTAAAGTAAAGTGAAAGGAAAGTTGGAATTTTAACGACAAACTTTTCATTTTGAAATTAACAAATCAAGACCTTTTTTGTAGCTACTTAGTAATAAGTAACTTAATGTATTTCTAGAATTATGAGAGTGAATGAGTGACTGCAAATTAGTAGTATTTAAAAATTGTACATATTTTTGACATTAATTGCATTATGAAAGTACCTTAACATACCTACCTGGTTTCAATTCATATCTATGTGTAAAACCCCCAATACAGTCCACTAATTTATTTGTAGTTAATTATAAAGTTATATGCTACCCCCACCTTTGTGGTCATAATAAGTTAAAAATTTAATTTGTTTGTACCGACCACTGTTTTTGGTTCGATCCAGCCAGAGCTCCACCCATCAAAAAAACCACCTGCATTCCTGATCATCTACGATCCGCCGCAGGTGCAATGACTGTTCAAGCGACAGTGCTCTGTGAGGAGCCCTGTCATAAGTTTCATGTTCCACCAGATAGGCCTTTACCCTACGAGACGCTGGATTACTCAAAAGTTGTCCAACGTGCTTATTCCTAGAGTAGCCTAACGGTCATAATATAGGATACTCCTATTACAGATTCGGGCCCCATTGGACGCATTGTCGAACCCTCTCCTGCCAGACGATTCGCCGCGACATTCAGGTCTTCCGGAACCCAACAACAACAATTGTTAAACTCGAGAGCTGACAGAGCAACTTTGCTCTCGAAGCAGATATAGATATTCTTCCCTCTGAAGACTCTTGCTAGGTTTTCATACCTGAGGATATGTTTGAGGATCGCCTACTCTCAACCTGAAACACACTTGCATAAGATCCAAGGGAGAAAATAAGGTTCGTCCCTATGGTTTCTTCGTACACGCCCGCTCCATTACCACTAAACGTCTTGGGGTCGTCCATGTATCAAGCGATCCCATTAACCGAATGAGAGCTACGATCCGCCCCCAAACCACGCAACCCTATCAGATATGTGAAGTCTGAGGCTCTCATTCATCAGTCGCCCTCTTCCAGACTTTGGTGGGTCCCCTTGGGCTATTATTGTCCCTTTGGACCTGAATAGATGGAGAGGCGATAACCCAGTGGATTGCTGATAAAACCCCAACTGAAGCATATTAGACATACTCTATGAGAACTTTCCGACATAAAGCTTAAGGAATATTTAAGCAAATTAAAATTACTATCAAATTATAGCCTGTTGCGAGTATTATAGGAATTTTCAATTTGTTTCTGATAAACTGTTCATCATAATATCAAATACGCATAAGAAACAATTTGTGTTTTAATAACAGAAGGTTATCAAACCTTGTGACAGCAGTGGCGTTTGAGATACTTCTAGGAAAATATTGATGATGCTACCTCAGGGTAAGCCACTGATTTCTTCATAAACCAAATATAAATATTCTTTCATTTACGGTTTTAGATATGTATCTAAATTAGCATCATGTCAACAGTACCAAATGGATTACTTAAGGGTACCAATTATTATGCTGTTTAACCTATTTCCGGGGTTTTTTATGTGTGAGGCAGAGATACGCCTACAACTCAGTGTTAAATTTAAATTTCAGTTACCCAGTATTTGCTCATATATTTACAAAAGAACTTTCTGGCTTAAAATTAACGAATTCATCACCCGCTGTACTATTCAAATGATATTTGGGAATCCTCTGTATGTGTCATTTTTCACACCACTATAATTTGTTACAATATCTATAATTTAAAGCCCATATAATAGTTTTCCTATATCATCGTACTATTGCAAACTAATTGTTCACATATCGAATAACGTTGCACCCAAAATTTCGACGGATACGGCACGTTTCCCAAGTGATTTATATGCAAAGGGAAGCAGTAAATTACTGGCAAATAAAAAAGTCTGATAAATAATAACCGACCCACTTAAGATCACGCTCGAGCAAATGCCTAAGAGGTTTTGAAGATCCGAAAGAATAAATTTCACTCAATAAATATCTAAATTTATTAAGCATAAAGGCTAGTTCTCGTAACGGTAAATTATACAAATATTATTTTGCGGAAGTTTTCTGATTGGTCTAAATAATTTAAAATAGTAATATCGTGAATTTATGACTTCTTGTGGTAGTAGAAAATGATTTAATTTTTTCGTAATTAGTCTGGTTTGACTCGATATAGATTCGATGAGAAATGCTGGTAATAGTAATAATTGTCTTTAAAATATGGGCACTTAATTTTTATATATACAAATGGCATCGTTTTAATGAACCTTAAAGTGAAGTGAACCCCATACGAACAAGACTCTTCAAATATTTAGACAAAATGGATTAAACTGAACATTTTCCAAATTTTTTTTCAAGATTGTCTCATCTCTCATCCAACTATGGAGCAAATTGTGCATTAAGGCTCTTGAGACCCTGACAATCATGCAAAATATTGCTGATGCTGAATGAATGAGTTTAAAAAAATATTGCGACTAGAAAACTGATATATCTAGTTCATAAGGTATCAGCTAATACATTAAATATGTGACTTTTCTGAATTCTCTTTCAGACGATTGGCAGAGAATGAGTTAAAAGATGTGAAAGACTCAAGTGAATTCGTGGGTATACCAGATGGAGAAGCTAGACTAAAAATAGTGACCAGAATGAAGAGGACACTGAAATACTAAGAGACCACAATTCCGAAACAGAACCAGAAAATTTCGAGTCGGAGAAAGAAGAGTTGCCCCATCAGAAACAGTTGGTATGGTAGCAAAAGGTAATACAAAATGTAACGAAAACAGCAGCTATTAAAACTGCTGATTCTGCTCGTAATAACTCCCCGAATGAGTCCGTAGATGCTTGAAGTCGATTGATTACCAATGAGATCATGCAAAAAATAGTTAACTTTACCAATGTGAAGATAATCTCCATCAATCACTCGAGTCCAACCTGTTCCAAAAGAAAGGCAATAAAACAACGCCCTCTAACTATCGCTCAATTGCCTTGCTTCCAATAATCTCCAAAGTCATGGAACATGTAGTCAATCAGCAACTACTCAAGTACTTCGAGAACAACAGAATAATCAGCGATAATCAATATGGCTTTTGTAACGAGAGATCGACAGGAGATATATTGGCCTATGTCGCTCATATATGGAGTAGGGCAATTTAGAACTACGGAGAGTCTCGAGCGATTGCGTTGAATATTTCCAAGGCATTCGACAGAGTTTGGCATGACGGATTGCTCAACAAACTGCCGTCCTTCGGACTGCCAGCCTCTGTCTGCAACTGGCTTGCAAGTTTCCTTCAGAAGCGATTTCTGCACGTTGCAGTTGATGAACACATCTCAGACACATTCACCATTAACGCGGGCTGAGGCACGCCCGCGCAATACATTCATCAACTCAATCAATAACATTTATTTGGTTCATTAAAACAGAGTTTTAGACACTTATACCTATCTTACATAAACTAATACTACACAATACATTGCTGGCGGGACGCCTGCATCTTACAATAGATGCTTCTACGTACCTTTGTTTGACTGCCCAGTCTATATTTACAACAGGCAAGTGGCAATGCATAGTTGACGTCAGACTTACTTGGGCGATGCCCTTCAAGTGATTTACGGTAAGACGTTACAAACAGATGGCAATATAGGTGGCTTGTTTTCAATGGGGAAGGAGGATGAGGGAAGGTAAATATGGGGAAAAAGCACTTTGATCACGGTTCACTGGTTTTACACTCACGCTTTCATACTCTCATTCATTCTTACATTCATACGTGTTTAAAGCTATCGATGATAGCTTTAATGAGGAGTGATATGTAACAGTTGTTAGAAGCATTCCTGACGAAGTGTAGCCATGCTACGCTTGCCGGAGCAAGGAGCGCAGAGACGGCGTGACTGCAGTGGTACGACTGATGTCGGACTGCTAGCCGGGCCATATTTATACGGGTTAAAAGTCCCTTAGCAAGCCCCGCCCACCATGCTTTTTGGGTCATAGTTGGTGGAGCTTACTTTTGGATAGTATCGATTGTGCGGGATCGGCACCTTCTGTGCTCCTGCTACTTTCGTTTGACCGAAAAGTAGCAGGGTGGGTTTTAGGGGTGAGTGAGGGTGGGAATTTCTGGAAATTGGGGATATTATTCAAGGAGGTCTAGGATCGAGGTAAAAGAATGTTGTTCTCCTATGTATGGGCTCATGTTTGGCTCTATGATTCGGATCGAATTTTGCGTCGGCTATGCTGGCGGTCTTCGGCGAGCCCCGGATACCGTGCTCGAAGAATATGCACGCGAGTTTATCCACATATTCCCTGACATAGTCGACGTGGGCCCACGCGTGCAGATCTGCGGTTCTAGTATACCAGCCCGCCGAAAAGGCAGCCCTTAAATGCCGGTTCTGGATGACTTGCAGCTTTTGCATTTGAAGATCCGAGATAGAACTCCAAACCGGTGCGCCATACATGAGGAAGGGTCTGGTTATTGACAGGTAGAGGGTTATTTTATTGGCAGGACTCAGGAAGGAACCTTGCCTAATAAGGGGCCTTGGCCTATCGCAAATTATTAAATTTTTATTCCTGATATAGGAGACGTGTTCGATGAACGTCAGCCTCCTATCAAGCATGATTCCTAGGTATTTTACTTTGGATTTGGGAGGGATGGGGATGTTATTTATCAGGATGGGAAGGGCTTCAGTATTTTTGTATTTTCGGGTGAAAATGGCCATTTCGGTTTTCGCTGCATTTAACTTAATCTTCCAGTCGGTATGATACTGACTGATCAGTGCCATATAGGCAGCAATGTTGTTTACCGCCTCCTGCGCGCTGGGGGCTTTAGAATAGAGGGCGGTATCGTCGGCATATAATGCCAAGGATGAGTGAGGATGGGAGGGAAGATCTGCTATGTAATAGATGAATAGCTGCGGTGATAGCACTGTTCCCTGCGGGACACCGGCCTGAATCGGCCTCAAGGTTGAGTCTGAGTTACCGATGCGTTCCGAAAAGGAGCGCCCGGCCAAGCATGGCACGACCAAAGCTGTCAGATACAGCGGAAAGCCGTGTTTTACAAAAAGTTTATAATACAGGCCGTTATGCCATACTCGATCAAATGCCCTCTCAATGTCCAGAAGCAATAAGGCGGTGCAATGCCCTTCACTGAACCCCTCATATATGTCATGTACGATTCTCGCGGCAAGCATGTTAGTGCCATGCCCACCGCGAAAACCGAGCTGTTCGTCCGGCAATATACGGAGGCTCAGGGCGGCCTCATTGAATCTGGACAGTATGAGCATTTCGGCAACTTTGCTCATTGTGTTCAGCAATGAGATTGGGCGGTACGAGCTCGTCAGCTTCAAGTCTTTCCCGGGTTTAGGAAACAGTACTATCCGCGCGATCTTCGACGAACTAGGAAAATGTTAAAAGCGTAGCATAGCGTTCACTATATGCATAAAATGTGTACAAGGGCTTTGTTGGGTAGGTTTTTGAGGAGAATATAAGGGATGGTATCAGGCCCCGGAGCCTTATTCTTGGGCAGATGGCTAAGAACCTTGCGCAGCTCGGATGGGGTGACAAGAAGTTTATTCATTACAGGGGGCGGAATCGGAAATTTGCTGTTCGAGAACGGCCTTATGAACTCCGTGATATGGGCGTGCAATGGCTCGTTGTCCGGTGCTTCCCTGTGTACGCCCTCAAGGAAGTCTGCAAAGCCCTCAACTTTGGCCTGATCGGTCAATACATCCTCGCCGCCATGGCGAATCGCGGAGAAGTCAGTTGGGCCTCTGCGAACCTGTCTCGCGAGTTTCCACAGGGAGCCATCTCCTGTGTGTACGAATATTCTCCTTGATTTGGGCATTTAGTGCATTCACCCTTAGCCGATCGATTACAGCACGGCTCCTTTGCCACCTGCGTCGAACTCGATTCCGGAGATTGATGAGAAGAAGGATATCGTCAGGAAGAGATTCCGTAAACGGCCTCTTCCTGACTTTCGGACATAACGCGAGCGTGCCTCAGGGCGCAATACATTCACCAACTCTGTTCCTCATCTATATTAATGACCTGCTGATCGAAACGAATAATCCTGTTTACAGTTTTGCAGATGACAGTACCCTTGTCTCCCCATTTAGATCAGAAAAACTTTTACCAGCGACTGAGACTTATCACCGCAGACAGGAGCAGATTACAGCAATTAATCAAGATCTGGAGAAAGTTCAAACTTGGGGTAACAGAAATTTGGTCCAGTTCAATGCAGTAAGCATCATCCAAGCAGCCACGTTTACCAAGAGGACCAATACGGCGGGCCTTGACATCATTATGGCCTGATCGACCATTTCTTCATCCTCGTCAATCGGGTGTCTCGGTCAACAGCAATATATCCTGGCATTACCACGTTGCTAACATCAGCTTCCCAGGAGCTTGGTGCGCTATTTCGCAACCGCAGCAGCTGCTTTTGCTCTACAAAGCGCAAATAAGACCGTGTTTACAATACTGCTCACACATCTGGGGTGCCGCACCTAAGCACACCCTGAAGCTGTGCATCTCGTAGGCACCCGGAATCTGGATAGTCTAGAACACCGCAGACATGTGGCCGAGATGGCCCTGTTTTACAGATTCTTTCACGGTAGATGTTCACATGATCTCTCCCGCCCCTGGCAACGGCTGTCAGACAGTCGCGACAAGCAGCAAGAGCGCACCAGTTCGTCGTCGTACAACTAGAAACACCTAGAACATCACTTTACAGGAACTCCTTGTCTTGGGCACTGCATCACAGTGGAACTCATTCCTAGGACATCTGTTTCCTACTAATTACAACCTACAACTATTCAAGAATCGTGTGAATCAACATCTTCACATACACACCGCTCGTCGGGCGCCATAGTGTGTGTGGTGTGTGTGACACTGCCATAAAAAAGACAAAGATATAAAAAGTCCAAAACTTTTCCTCATCACGAAATAAATTTTGGCCTCCTTTTGCTGAAAATGCCAGTATGTCTAAAACGAAAGCATTTTTCGGGCTGTACTATCTGCAATCCATCTTCAGATCTGGTCATGAAAACATCCGTTCTGTGTGGGCAACAGATGGAACAGGAAAACCCATTTTTCGTTTTTATGGAGCTGTAGACGAAATGTTTGTACCTTTTCGAGGACGGTGTAGATTTCGGATGTAACACACCTGCCAAATATGGAATTAAAGTGCAAGTTCTGGCTGAGGTTAAGACGCATTATCTAGTAAATGCAGATATTTATGCCGGATCCAAAATGAAGGTTGTTGGTGCAACTAAGCCTACGTTATCGAATCCAACAAGGATGGTTCTTAGGCTTGTGAAGTGTGTTAAAGGCAATAGAAACCTCATAGATGGGAACTGGTGCAGTTCAGTGGACCTCGCTGATGAACCCGTTACACCCGTAGGGACTTTAAGAAATAATAATTTGAATCTTTACCGAACCGAAAACGTGCAATTCATTTACCAACATTTGGTATCCACCACAGTTAGCCAAAAAGAAGTAAAAGCGCTATACTACTTTCTAGCCTACATCATGACAATTCTGTCAACGAAACAATCAAAGAGCTTTAGATGTAAAATGTGCTTTGTATTCGGCATCCAAAAGAACTAACAGTTGGTGGGTGTTGAATTTTTTGTTATATTGAAAATATTGCAGGTGCAAATTCTAGAGTAAAATGATATTCATTTATCATAACTCTTGTGAAGCAATTAGTAGATGAACATTTACGACCCAGAATGGTCAACAGAGAGGTGCCCTCAAAACTGCGAAGCCTAATTTCTGAACTATTGGGGGTAGCGCCTCATATTTCTGAGCATATGCCCCACTGCTATCCAGTCCAAGAATTGTGCTCTATGTGTTTTGAAAATAAATTTTAAGTTTTCAGTAATATACCCAACTAATTTTTGGTAAAAATTTTGCCAATTTCCCCAGTTTTTTGCAAATATCGCAACGGCTTATTTTAGTTCAACTGTAAAATGTCAATTTTTTAATTTCTCAACTCTCAAAAATCTGTCAAAACTGCAATGTTGGAAAAAGTACTCGAACAGTTCAAAAAGTGGATGGATGCAAGTCCAAATTCAAAAATAGTATCAGCAAAGCAATAATTTAATATGCTGATTTCAAAAATTGCATCAGCCACGTTGACAAATTTTCAGATTTGGCCGCAAAGGCCCTAACATTTCTATTCACGCCACGTATTTTTACGGCCGATAGCTGCTGACGTTCCAAAATAATTATTTGCTTTATTTCTACCACTTTGTGAGATCTGACAGCATTTTCGGATAAGATATCAAAACTATCCAATTACTGTAAAAACTGCACAAAAACCTGGCGCACAGAGGGTAGTTGAACATATTAAATTAAAAAATAGTGTTGGCAACGTCGCCAAAGTCCTGATTTTTCTGCAAACATCGTAAATTTTCTATTCGAACACCACACCCCATTAACTTTTACTGTACTCAGTTTTTATCGTCAAAATCGGATTTTTATTTCTATTACTCTCTGAGATCTGAAACACCATCATCATTTTCGTCAAATAGTACGGAAACTGCTCCTCTCATGACCTAGTCACTTCAAATTAAAAATTTATCGGCAATGTTGTCAGATTTGCAGATATTTCTACAAACACCGCAACTATTTTTATTTAAATGAAAATTCCATGGGGAAGAATTAGTTTAATGCCTGCGCATGGGAGCCGATGTTCTGTTTTATGTGGAAATATGGGAATATGGCACTTCTGTCGAAAAAGCAGTACAAGCAATAGCGCTTTATTAAAATTCACATTTATAGACCTGATGTGGCACGATTCATAAGCAATTTATGTGCAAATCGAAATAGCAATTTCTCGGCAAATAAAAAAAAATAAATACACAACCGACCCAGTTTAGGTCACGCCCGAGGAAATACTTAAAAGTTTTCAATATCTGAAAGAGTATAAAATTTCTAAATTTATTAAGCGTGTGCTATCCAACCCGGTAGTTAGATAGGTGGGGCATCGCATAACTCACGAAATTAATATAGGAAAAGGAAACGCTATTAATATCTACCTATCTAGCATCTTCGATACTAGATGTTCAGACGCAAAATAAAACGATATCTATAGAATAATATTATTTATTGGCTGGAATATAAATTAATATACCTTAATTGACTATTTGCATTATATGCGTAGATTATAGAATTTATCACATTCAGGTCTACACCCAGGGCCGGTCCTGAGGGAAATAGCTTGGTTGGGTATTTAAAATGAAGATTACTGCACCACTAGCTCAAGGTTCCCTATTGATTGTTTAAAAACGCTTTTGGATGTGTATCTTGGTTAAATTCTGATTCATGATTATCCGAGGGTTGCGATTCGTCATAGTTTTGGAGGATTTTTTTACGAAATTGAGCGACTATGAAAAATTTAAAATCTATCATAAAAGCTTCAAATTTTCGAAATTTATAGGCTTATTTCTTCTCTACTTCTCTTCTGCCTTCTTTATTGACTGACTAAAAGCGTATTTTGTTATTTATCTTGGTTAAATTTAGATTCGTGATTTTCTGATGTTTTGCGATCTGTTAGAGCTTTGGCAGAATTCTTTTTACGATTTTTGGCTCAAAACGTATTTTCTTATTTATCTTGGTTAAATTTTGCAACACGTTTTTCTGATTGAAGTTAAAAGTATTTTTTTTTAATTAAAAAGAAAACTAGCCCCCGAGGGTCGTATTGCAAATGCCCGGCCCCAGTAGTGGGGTCGTTAGAGCGCCACCAGTTCTATCCAACTAAACTGAAAAAGCTCCGCTGGTGTTGTGCAGGGTGGCTAGGCCGGCTTATTAAATTAAAAGGTACTCATGCTTAACTTAGCAAGAAAACACAATCTAAAATTTAAGGAACAATATATTTGCTACTAAGTCCTTCTTTTTTTTTGAAAACACAGCATCAATCTATCTGGAGTAAAATGCCAAGTTAAATGGAGATGTTGTTAGTTAAAGACAAAGAATGTCAAATGCCTATTAAATTTAACTACTAATGGGTACAATATGATGATTGTACGGAGACCAATTCTGTTGTTAATACTCGGTTCTGTATGCCTTACAACTAAATGCACTAAATACTACTAACCGAAGTGATCACATTGAGGTTAACTAAGCTAGTTACAACTAGGTATGCGTGCGCTAATAGCTGCACCTATTTTAAATGTAGCAATAATAATAGGTAGCAATGAACGGTCACAATAATTAAATCAAATGACTCAATAAATTAATAAAAGAAATAAAATTAGAAAAAAACTGTCTCCAGCTCTTAAGAGAGAAAATCCAAGGCGGTTAAATGAATGAATGGAATAAAATTATTAAAACTGTTTTAAAGCCGGTCAATGCTTGACTTATCTTAAAAAGAGAGAAAATTCAGAGCAATTAGATTAACCGGTCCGACAAACCAATGAATAAATGAAAATGATATTAATGAGCTATCTCAGAGCTTGGCGGTCAGTGTTTGATTTATATTAAGAGAAGGAAAATCAAGAGCGATTATATTAAAGTGATAAACAAATTAATTAATTGCAGATAAAGCTTCCGTACGATGCCCAAATCCGGTAGTCGACTCTGGTGGAGGCGCCGGGCACCTCTAGATACCTCAGGTACTGCCACTCGATGGCCCCGAGGGGAAGATCTAGCCAAGGTCTCGATAGCTCGGTGTCAAGATGGGTTGATAATTGGACTGTGGCCCCCTAATCGAAATTGTGGCCCGCTAGCAAACTTGTGGCCTGCTAGCAAAGCTGGTAGCCTGCTGGTAAGACCTACTTCTCACCTGCAAGTAAAAGTTGTGGCCCTCCAGTAAAACCTTGGCATTAGACGAAGCCCACTTACTTTAATAAAAACCATAGCCCTCCCCTTGCACAAATATATTTTCCTTATAAAACAAATTTCCCCAGAAAAAAAACATGGACTTGCAATGACCATCAGCAAATAAAAGAGGTAACAAGGTACAGACAACCTGAATATAACAAAGATAGAGATATAAACTTCCCCATACGATCAAAATTAAAGTTACATTATAATTAAAATTCGGATTAGATAAAATGGAGTAGATAAGATAGCATATGAGACGCAAAGCAAATGGCGGACCATGCACAAAAAGGTAACACAGATAAGCAATTAAATCATTAATTTAGGCAAAAACTATAGAAATCATTACCTCGTTAGTGTGTGTGAGGGCTAAGGGAAATTCGATGGTCTCGGTCTTATATGACGAACGTGGAAAGCCTCTAGAAATAATTTAAAAAAAAACGTTACCGTCATGGCGTCCACGCGCTTCACAAGCAATAGAAAAAATTATTTCCAGAGAAAATGCTTAGTTCCCGAAATTCCCTCGTGTCAACACACCAAGAGATACCACAGTATTTCCCCAATAAATGGGCGAAATTAAATCACAAACTAAATGTGGAGTCTCTGAGACTGCACTTACGGCAAGCCTTCTTCTCGCCTTGAAAGGTACTTTCAGAAGAACTCTCGATTATCAATTTTTCTTTCTCCTACTACGAGATCAAACGCTACGTCAAATCAGCAAGTAGGGAGGGGCTGAAACATGCCGAATGGTTCAATTCTTCGAGGAATAATTCTAAGATAACAAACAACTTAGTTCTCGTTTATTATGAGGATAACATGATGGCGGAAGCCACAATTAAGGCATTGAGATCAAAGATTCAAGAAATACTAGAAAATATTCCCTAACAAAACGATAAACTTTTAAGAATTTAAATCGGCAGCTGGCATTTACGAGAAATGGTACATTCCTATTACTCCGAATAAACAAGCGAACATTACAAAAACTGCTATCTGCCGTGTGAAGAGATAAATATATTTAATAGGAGAGGTTCCAAACCGAACTAACGATCTCCGAAGAGATCGGCCGGCAATTGATGTTCAGCAACCAAGGGGTTCCCAAATGGTTATGAAATATTGAAACCAAAATTCAAATATGGATCGACGAGTCAAATGCAGCGTATTTGTGGGCTTTATTAACAGAATTCTTTAAAATATAAAACGGTTTGCTGGCTATTCCACGATAATGTAACATAAATCAAGCCAAGCTATTCCAATAACAATGTGCTTCACTTATCAACTAAAATAAATATAGTCACAACGTGTTATAAATGCTAATACAAATATATCGTTAACCCATATTTAGAATATAGTGAATTTATATTAAGATATGCGGCTATTTCAAGCGTATTAACAGCAAATCGAATCAGTCAATTTAGAATTAATAAACCGATGAGGGCAAAATACAGCATCTTTTTTTCCTAAATGCGGCATATAAATGAAATTTTAAAAATATTTGACACTGACAAATCGGACTGTTACAATTTTGATTCGTGATTTTCCAATTCGGCTGCTACACAAAAATTTAAATCCATGATGAAACTATCGAATTTTCGGAGTTTATAGGCCTTTTCTTTTCTATTTCTATAATTGGTTAAAAACGCATTTTGCGATGTCTCTTGGCTAAATTTTGATTCGGGATTTTCTGAGAGTTTGCGATCTGTTGTAGCATTGGCACACTTCTTTTTACGATTTTTGAGCAACTATAAAAAAAATTTAAATCCATTATAATTATTAAATGTTCCTATAATACTTTACTTCCATGGTTGTCTCAGATGAGTAAAAAATTCAAGAAATAATTCGTCACTAAACGTTTTCAAAAGTAGTCTCGTGCAGAATTCGATCTAAAGTTGCTGAAAATGGACGTAAGTAAAGTACATATTGATTTACTGGAAAGGAAGAGTAATTGATCTACATGGTCATAAGTTTTGCATTTTGTTCAGAAATCTTCCAAGTTCTCTTTGCACCTGAATGTTCATCAGTTTTGATCCGTTTATGTCTGCATTAAAAGGATATCCTTTCTTCCATGTATCACTGTACGTTAAATTTATCCTGAAATGTTTATCAGAGCTGTATTTGGGACGTATCTGTTGGCATTCCCGTGATGAGGTGGCTTTCCAATGCCTATGTGTGCTTGCCATGTTTTAATCACCTATCCATATGCTATCATGGGCTTAATTAATGTATCTAACGTAAAGCCATGCGGTCATTTATGGATACAATCTCCAGTTTTTGAATCTGACCTCATCAGATGTCTTTAAAGTTGCCCGAATACAACTTCAGACTTTGG
>MU188948.1:40538-56727 GCA_016904865.1 Pissodes strobi | reverse complement strand
TATTGATAAAGTTATCGATTTGAAGTACGTTCCTTTATGTTGATAATAATGCTGCCATTAGACTAGCCCTAAATTTCAAATTCCAGAATGGAACAAACCATATGAGAATAAGTCATTTTTCGTTAGTGAACTGGCTCTGGAGGAAGAGACTGACTGAGGTGAATAAAATCAAAACTTCCATGCAGTCTGCTGACCTGTTGACCAAGCCGTTGATGGCGTCCAGGTAAGAGTTCAATGAACTACTGAATTAGAGAAGGTATTGAAAATAAATGTTGAAAAACTTAAAAATGATACACTACTGTATTTTAAGGGAGAGAACGAGAATAGTAAGAACGGAGTTGGAATGCTCGTGAACAATAAATGGGCAAAACGCACGACCTCAACATGTATGCCACGTTCCAACTAAACAAACGATACAAGATGAAAGTTGTGCAAATATACGCACCTACTTCAGACTATTCCGACGAAGAACTAGAAAACTTCTATAAGGAAATAGAAAACCTTGGATCAAGAAAAACAGTATTTACGTATCTCATAGGAGATTTCAACTCCAAGCTAGATAAAGTCGAAAGAGGAGAAACATGAATGAGCCATAACCATGGAGTAGGAGTGCGGAACGGGAGAGGCCAAAGACTCGTTACTTTCTTGGAAGAGCATAACATGAAGGCAATGAATACATTCTTCTACAAAAAGAAACAAAGGAAGTGGACATGGCAAAGCCCTGACGGAAAAACCCGGAACGAGATAGACTTCATTTTAACCAATAAACCAAGGACAGTCACAGACTTCACAATATTGAATAGAGTTGATATCAGCGACCACCGTCTAGTGCGCCCACAAATACAAATAAACCCTAGCAACGAATGAAAAATCCTATTAATTTGATAAACAGAAATGAGCAAAACGCCTCGAGAAGTCTAGGGAACATAAGGACGAATATGCAAAGGCAGTTGAAAACGCGTTGAACAACTTAACTATCCCGAACAACGTAAATGGGCTAAACGACTGCATCGCTTCTAATCTCACACGTACAGCAAAGTCCGTAATAAAAACAAACAGACAATACACCAAAAAAAGCAAACTAAGGAAGGAAACTGAAGACGTGATAACCACAAGGAATGCACCGATAGGACAAAATAAGAAGTGTAGGAACTAAATAAGGAAATAAGAAGAAACGCCAGGAGAGATGTCGCAGAATACAACGAAAAAACTATAAGTGAAACAATAGAAGAAAATAAGGGACCAAACATCTTTAGAAGAAAACTGGAAATGAGACCCAAAGGGCTGATATGCCTCATGGATGAAAATGAAAGAACTGTACACAACCAACAGGAAATAGCGGAGCAGTTAGAACGGCTCTACCAAGACTTCTACTCCTCAAAAGTCCAAGAACCACCGTCAAACCCAAGAGACAGAAGGGCACGACTGACTAGACACCACACCGAAGATTTACCACCCATATACAAGTACGAAATAAAAACAGCCATTAAACAGATGAAATTCAACAAAGCAGCAGGACCTGATGGCGTATTCATTGAAATGATTATGGTGGCAACAAAGTGCTGCATTAGTTAGAAATGTTGTTAAATCCGCAACTCCTGGGAAAACGTAAATATTGTATTAATATTCAAAAAGGAAAATATCAAAGACCTAAAGAACTACCGCCCGATATCGTTAATATCTCATCTTAGTATATTGGTCAGTAGAGTTTTAGTGAATAGGATAACAACAAAGCTAGACGAATTCCAACCTCGCGAGCAGGCAGGCTTCAGAGGAGGATACAGTACTGTATAACCAATGCCTATACATGGCATTCATGGAATTTGAAAAGGCATTCGATAGCGTAGAGACGTGGACACTGCTGAATACATTGAAACAATGTAGAATAGACTATCGATATATTCAAATAATAAAAGACATATATGATAAATCTACAGTTACCATACAAGCAGCTGACGAAATTAATGCAGTAGACATAAAAAGAGGCATAAGACAAGGTTACCCCATATAACCAAAACTATTTACTAACCTTCTAGAAGACGTTTTCAGGACAATTAAATGGAACAATATAGGAATAAATACAAATGGGGAATACCTGTCTAGCCTCAGATTCGCTGATGATATAGACAAACTAGAGGAAATGGTAACAACCCTAAACAAAGCCACAAGCAAAGTAGGACTAAACATGAACATCACCAAGACAAAAATAATTATCAACGCCGGGAACGGACGAAATCTACAAATAGACAATAAAACAACAGGGTCAGAAATTGTCAATAACAGAATCAATACAAAAGCCGAGATATGTAGAAGAACAGTATTGTCATGGGCAGCATTCAGCAAGCTAAGCCAAGTGTTTAATTTAAAGACTCCTCAACATCTCAAAACGAAGGTTTTCAATCAATGTGTCCTCCCAACACTTACCTATGCTTCAGAGACCTGGGTATTAACAAAAACCAACATGGAAATACTAAAGGTAATCCAATGGAAAATTAAAAGGGCAATGCTGGGCATACGCTGCACAACAGAAAGACCAACGAATGGATAAGAAGAAAAACTAAAGTGGTGATGTAGCTGAACGAATAGCACAACTGAAATGGCAATGGGCCGGACACTTGGCAAGAAAGGTGGACGAAAGATGGAGTAGAAAAGTGGTAGAGTGGAAACCCATGACAGGGAAGGAAACCACGGTAGACCCCAAGCCCGATGGAAGGACGACATAGTAGAAACAGCGGGAACCCGGTGGAGAGGCCAAGGGGAGGCGTAGATTCAGAAATGGATATGAGGACGCTGGAGATGATGATGATGATGTTGAAAATGTTCGTGTATTTTCCATCTTCTAGTTTTCTTAATCTGTCATTGCCAGAAAGAGTTGCCCGTTGTTGTTGCCCAAAATTCAACCGTGTCGAAGGCCTTTCTAAATTCTATGAAGGCGACCCATATTGGGATGTTATATTCCGTTGCTTTTTCGTTCAGTAACCTTACGGTGTGGAGATGTTCTATGGTACTCATGCTTTTTCTGACGCCCGCCTGCTCTTAGGGTTGGTATGTGTCAAGTTTGTGTTCAAGGCGGTTTGTTATTATTCTCATAAATAACTTGTAGATCTGTGATAGGAGTCTGATTGGTATATAGTTTTCTAGGTTGCTTGGATCACCTTTCTTATATATCAATATGACTATCGCGGTGTTCCAATCCTGTGGTATTTTTCCCTCGATTAGGCATGTATTGAATAGTGATTTAAGCTCCCTTAATAGTAGGCTTTCACCTTCCTTCAACATTTCCGGTGTGATGTTATCGTCACCTGCTGCCTTTCCGTTTTTTAGTTGGTTTAGAGCTTTCCGAATTTCTTCTTCTTCTTCAATCTCTGTTAGATCCTCGGAGCCAACATTACATATCCTGTTTTTCTGGTCATTGTTTGCTCTTCTGGCATCCTCATTGTCTATTTTGGACTCGTACAAACCTGTGTAGAACACCTCTGTTACCTTGAGTATCTCTCTTCGATCCACTGTTATGTTATCTTGTCCGTCTCTCAGCTTGATTATTTCTTTTTTATGTGCGTTTTCTTTTTTAAATATGTTCAAGCCTCTGTTTTGCTATATCAATCCTTCTATTCGATTCTCTTGATGCTTTCTTATGTCCTGCTTGGCCATTTTCCTTGTTGTTTTGTTTAGTTCGGCATAATCTACTGTATTCCTTTTGTTGTCTTTAATAAGCTCTTGCTTGCTAAAGTGTACTTATTCTCAGCTAATTACTTCTTCAACGAAGTTAATTAAATTTTTTATATTACTGATACAAATATTTAAATATTGCGTAAAACATCTACATGACTTTTTCCACGCAAATCATAACAGAATTTTTCAATTAAGTAGTTTAGTTTTTAGAATTTCACTGTCACGTCGACAAAATGTTCAAGGTTTTTTTTTCTGCATGTAATTTCCTCAAACTAGGAAAAACATCGTAAGGCGTCTCAATGTCATCGTTTTAATGAGTGACGACAAATGGTGCGATGTAATCGTTCTTGGGAACTTCTAAAAATTTAATTGATAACTATCTCAATTACCTAGAATGAACGGAAAATGCCCGGTCTGACGTTCGGATGGCTGCGTTGACTCACTGTTAATAAATTAAAATCTTTAATAGCCATTTATTCAGTTTACGACATCTCTAAATATAAATCAGAACTAACTGCTTAATGAATGATTTTTTATTGTAAAAATGCTGTTTTAATGATGGAAAAAATTGAGTGAGATCAATAATTAAGTTATTGATTTTACCCCGGATGTGCTCGGAGCCCTTCAAACAATGACGGGCGGTTAATTATATCGAACGCCTTACGGAAATCGGTAGATATATAATACAACTGCTACACCTGCTTTTAAATGTAAGATTTTTTCTCGAAGATCCTTCTGGGCAAAAAGGTGGTTACAATGCGCTGGCTGTAGCAAGTGAATAAATCTCAAGTTTGCGGAAAAACATTTCAAAACATTCAGCCCCTCAAACAACGGTTGGTGGTCAATCTTGTGAACGTCTTACTGTTGTTGTTCCACTTGCAGCAACATTGAAATAATGGACCTATTTAATACACCTTAATGAACTTCCGTAAACACCTTCTTCAACAAGTCCTTCAAGCAACGGTCAATCCTATAGAACGCCTTACTGAAATCGGGATATATACAATACCACTGCCACATCTGCCTTTCAATAACTGAATAGGACACCTTAGATTTTGCTCGACCTTCCAGGGTAAATCTCAAGTTGACAGAAAATAATTTGAAAATATTCCAGGTGATAACAAGACGAGAACGATCGGAGTTATAGAATAACATCCACTTAAATTGAAAGCCTTAGTGAAAGCGATGTATATATATTTCGCCTAAACACCAGACGAAATTGCTTCACTTGCAACAAACCTAAAAGAATGATGGACTGAATAGACCTAATTAAACTTCCATTTTCAGCAAGTCAATTAGACAACGGTGAGCAGTCAATCATGTCGAACGCCTTACTGAATTCGTTGTACATAGTAACCACATGGATGGGTATCTCCGTTGTCAGTAAGGGTAGAAGAGAGCGGTTTGCAGGAATTTTGCTACTTTTTGAAACGAAAGATAATATATACAAAATTGTCATTCATTTTTGAGCTACAGGGTACAATAAAAATGTTGCTCTTTTCGTGCATCTCTTGTGTCTCGATTATCTTATAAGCAATCGAGGCGCTGAAAAGTGGCTTCTACACAGAATTTCCATACACTTCAATGGCGTCGTTCTTTTTTTTCTCTAAATAGTTTCATTTTTGAGAAATGCACTGATAGTGTGCCATTTTTACTGATTTAATAATCAAGCACCAGTTCTAAATGGAAATGTGGAATTTATGGTCAATAGATTATTTGCGTTATAATGCGCTTTGGTGCCTATTACGTATGCCGTAACATATTCGACTAGAATTTAAAAAACACCTCGTCTTATAAAGGTATGTAAGTAATCTATAAGAGACTATTTTCCAGATAACTTATTCAATAATTTTATTGATTTAGCTTATGTGACTCGATAATTTGTACGTAAATATAAGCTGCTACGTGACTTTGTATAGTTGAACGGTCGTGCAGAAGGAAACGTTTCTGTATTTGACGTCGTCGAGACGCTCTCTGTGGTTAAATCTAAATAAAACGGCAATTCCAATTGGCAAGCGAGTTTAATTATTGCATTAATACTATAAAATTAACATTCTGTTTACAAGTAGCATTGAGAAAGAAAATATTAATAAATAATCGCATACCTTCAACTTCCGAAATTGAGCTACTGTATTCATAATAGTAATAGAGGATTGATACATTATTAAAAATAACTTGCGATAATGTTAATTTGATAATAGTGAAAATGACCAAGTACGAAAATAGGGCTGATGATGGCCAGCGAAAGAGGAAACGTTTCACGTTCAAAGTCTGAGGCCAGCTTTTTGTAGAAGCCATAAGGTGACAATGGCGATGTAAAATGTATTTTTCGTTATGCATTCAAATAAAATAGGGAATATCAAAAACAGATACCAGAGCACCACGCTGGGGTCCAAGGGACGAAGGCCACGGATAAGGCCAGTCCAAATAGCATCCTCACCTGCACGAGAGGTAGTTGGAACCCAACCACCCGGCGCACCCTGCTAGACAACAGACGAGGCTCTGACGACCGAATATCGGCGGGATAACCCTATCAACGAAAATTTAAGGAAATGAAATTTCCAGCATATCCCGTATCAACCCGCATTGGACAACGTGATAGGAAAAGGCTAAAACTCAAAACAAACCAGGATAGAAAGTAGAAATCACAAATGACTCCAGTCCCCGGCAGATCGCAAGTCCCCGACCAAGGTAGCGGTCGGAGAAGGCAGCGATTGGAGGGCGCTAAGAATCCCCGAAAAAGATTAGGCTACCGAGAAAGACTAAAACTGCACATTGCCACATATAATACGACGAGAAAGTGTTGGACTAGAAGAACTTAAACAAATACACTGGGATGTAATTGGAATAAGCGAGATCCGGAAAAGGCGAGAACCATAAATTCTACTGAAATCAGGAAATATGTACTTCCACAAGTGTGAATAAAACAACTCGGTGGGAGGAGTCGGTCTTCTGATAATAGACGACAGGTACACAATATACTTGAGTGTAAGCGCCAGAGTTTGCTATGTAATATTGAAACTAAATGAACGATACTGTAATCTACTAAAATGCATACGCTACTAAACAAATATCACCCTGTCGCAAGTTTGAACTTGAACTTGGAGTTTGTTATATAAACATTAAAGGCAAACTATAAACAACGCGAGCAATGAACGGGAGCGACTTTGAACCTTATGCATGCAATGATCATCACTTTGCTTTATATAAATACGCTACCTAACCCTCAGTTCGGCAGACTTTAGTCTCACCTCCAGCTCCCAAGGGGAGTCACTTGACGACTGCCTTCTGGGTACTATCCGCTCCTAAAGTGAGTCATACGACTGCTTTAGGTTCCATTCCTTTCCTTCCAAACCTGGTACCGGTTAGTTACTTGACGACTGCTAGGGCCACGGGTTGCACAACCTCCATAGTAAAGTCTTGACAAGAAGTTTGTCAGAGTATTGAGAAAGACAAGTGTCTAAATAGTCAGTTAAAAAGTTTAGTGAAATCTCTTAGTGCTCTTAAATAAAACCCAACCCTTAAGAAAAATTATAAATTATAAGACAGTAAACAAAGACCTATAAACAATACCTCAAATCGAGAAAACATGTGCACCGTAGTAATCGGGTATAATAGAATCTCATTTTTTCTGACCAATAATTGTTGTTAAAGTTTTATCGTTAATACATTGTTACTGTTTATGAATTAGAATGAAATAAATGAACGATACAATATCAAGATTTTACAAGCCTATGACCCACATCCCAAAGTTCAAACAAAGATATTGAAGACTTCTACGAGGACCTTACTCAAGCAATGTCAAGTCCTCCAACGTACTTTACCATGCTGGTCGGAGACTTCAATGCCAGACTTGATAAGAAACAAAATGAAAGGGAAACACCACTTGGATGCCATGGGTTTGGGGAAAGGAACGAACGAGGAAATCTCCTGCTACAGTTTCTGCTCCACCTTCAACTGGCAGCCATGAAGACATTCTTTAAAAGGCGGACCATCGAAAGAGGATGTGGACTAGTCCAGATGGTAGGACTAAAAATGAGGTCGGTTTTATTATTACGGACAAAAAAACGCATAGGCACGGATGTAACGGTGCTAAACAGCTTATCAGTAAGGAGCGACGACAGAATAATGAGAGCGACGGTGTCATTAAACTTGAGAGCCGAACGTGGAAAACTTATAAATATAATAAAAACTACTGAAGATGCACCAATAAAGATGACCCTGAGGAATATATAAAAACCTGATCCAATGAACATCCAAGATCTAAACAGAAATATTGTGGGATCAACCAGCATAGCCCAAAGTAAACAATGCTCGAAGCCTTCAGAAATAAAGAAGAAAAACTGACTTTAAATACTAAACAATTAATTAAACAGAGAAGTAAATTACTGGGAGAATATCCACAAAACAAGGACCAACTAAAACAACTAAATAGGAATATAAGGAAAGCTATGAGGACTGATACTAGACAATTTACTAATAAATGGGCCACTGAAGTCACAGAAGAGAATAGAAGCATGACGGTACTATGAAATAAACTGAGCACAGGAAAGACCAAAATAACCAAGTTAGAAAATGAAAGAGGATAAGTAACAAACAACAGAAGGGAAATATTAAATACTGTTGAAGATTTCTATACAAATCTTTATTGTAACAAAGGCGAAAGAGAAACACTGGAAAATATACAGCAAATATTGAATAAGGGATCAGAAGAAATGCCACCGATAAGTGAAGAAGGGGTTCTCAAGGTCACTCTCAGAAATGAAAAACAATAAAGCACCGGGGAGGATGATGGACCTTTCAAGATAATAACTCTGAATCACCAACGAGTGCTGCTGTATCTCAAAAATGCTACTTTTGTGGACAAAGCAGACATCCACGAATTACTTGTCCTGCTCGAAATTCCATGTGTCACAATTGTAATAAAAAAGGACATTTTTCGAAGGCATGTCAGTCTAAAATTTCTACAAAACAGGCATCTGCTGCTCTACTTGCAACTATTTCTGCTGCTTCTCCTACCTGCTTGGCCAAGTCGGTGCTAAAAATCAAATGCTGACTATGCTCATGTACGTTTTCAAAATGGGAAATAAACTACTGTATCTATACGTTATTTAGCCCATCGGGGAGACATTTCATTAACGCAAAATCATCAAGAAGACAAAATCATACCAAATTCCCCTCAATCATCACGGATCCAAACCACCAACAAAATTTCTAGTGAGCCACATCATAACATGAACCAAAGTTCAAAAGATCCTGAAATTAAATAATAAACGTCGAGGAAGATTGTGCAGACCAAGAAGATTTTGATCAAAGCCCCGCCTCACTAATAAATCCAGAACAGGCTGAGCTGTTTCACGGGTCGCCCAGAATAACGGACAGACCAAAGCGCAACATAAAAACTGCATAGTATTTAGAAGATTACGTCAGAAATTAAGGGGAAAAGAATGTTATATACTATTTATTATTCTACCTTATTCATTTTGTTGTACCTGTTTACTGGTTTATCAATACCATTGTCAGTAGTTGTAAAATAAGCTAATTAAAGCCTTATATTCTCAAAATGTCTCTTTATTTACGTTATCACTACTCAAAGTAATAACTAAACTTTTTAATAAATATCTTGACGAAGCAATAACCCTAGAGCTGTGGAACAATGCCATCATCATTATTATACATAAGAATGGCAGCATCACAGACCTGCAAAACTATAGACCGATTAGTTTTCTCACACATCTATATAAACTCTTTACCAAAATTGTTACTGCACGTCTTACTAACAAATTACAATAATATCAGCCAAGAGAACAAGCGGGCTTTCGGGCTGGGTACCGAACGAATGATCATGTTCAGGTTATAACGTCATTAATAGAAAAAGTGTAAAATATAACAAACCCTCGGTGCTAACGTTGTTGACTATGAAAAGGCGTTAGGTTCCGTAGACCACCATGCATTGTTTAAAGCTCTTGCCATATAGACCACCGTTAAATTTCGCTGCTGCGACACATATATAAACAGATTGCAAGATGAAACAAACCAGTTTAAAATTGAAAAGGGTGTTCGACAAGGGGATACGATCTCTCCCAAACTTTTTACAACTCTGCTTGAGTACATGTTTAAAAAGATAGAGCTAGACAATAAGGGAATAAACGTAAATGGAGAAAAACTAAACCATTTGCGTTTCGCTGACGATATTGTACTGATTCTCAGACCGACTAGATGAAGCAAATGAAATGCTCACGAAACTATCATCAGCTTCCCAAGAGGTTGGATTAAAAATCAACATCGCCAAATCCCAATTTATGACAAACCTAAACCCTATCCGTAACCTAAAAATAGAAGAAAGAGAAATCCAACACGCAACATCATATAAGTATCTAGAGAGAGATCCTGGAAGAGATAACCAAACCTGTGAGCTTAGCCGAAGTAGGACTAACATGGGCTGCCTTTGGCCGTTTGAAGCATGTATTCAATTCAGGCATTCCAGTGTGCCTCAATCGTAAGGTTTTTGACCAGTGCATTCTCCCGGTACTGACATACGGCTCAGAAACATTAATATTAACACAAATACCGATCAACAAAATAAGACTTACCCATCGAGCCATGAAAAGAGGTGTGTTGGGGGTGACGCTACGACACAAAATCCACAACGAAGAGATCCGTAGGAGAACTAAGATTACAGACGCTGTTTAGAGAATAACACACCTGAAGTGGAACTGGGCAGGCCACGTCGCAAGAATGACAGATGTCAGGTGGACTAAGAAGATATTGGAGTGGCGACCCAGAGATGATGCACACAGCAGCACCGCCGACTCAATGGACAGATGATATCAAGAGGATATTTACAAATTGGATCCAAGATGCCCAAGGCCGAGCATGATAGTGTTACGTTTTTCCCGTGGGTTCTTAACAGAATTACAACTCTGCTATTTTCAACTAGTACTCTCTTTATTCACTACCACTGTATACAATTTAACACTCTAAACTACTCTTATAACTTCACAACTAATATCTATTCAACACTCAATGATTCACTGAACTGAACTAACCGACTTACTAACATTCGCCTTTGGTCTGCTTATATATAATCGTAAATTTATCACGAATATTCGGGAAATATTCCGAGGCCACTCTATATGATCTCGACGAGGCCATCGAGATAATTCCAGCGATCCTGAATCTTCGTAGCCGGCCGGGCGATGACTCATACAGAGAAGCGAGCGGCACGGCGGCTAGTTCTATAGGGTAGCACAAAAACGTTCGGATGGTTGTTAGGATAGCCGTAACATTGCCTGCCTCTTAATTCTGATCGTTCCGATCAGCTACTTCATCAGTTTGCTTCTGGGGCTACGCTCGTTTCTATACACAACGTCATTAATTCTTTTGATGATCGTACAGGGTCCTTCTCATACTGGTGTTAGCTTGGGAGATCTTCCTTTGTTACTTTGCGGGTTATATAACCAGACTTTATCGTTCATCCGAAATCCCCTAGAGTTAGCTTGGAGATTATATCGAGCCTTCATTCGATCACTGGCGAGACGTTCAAACGGTAGTCCCACATCATTCTGTTTCATCTTCCCACTTATCTTGTCTGGGGTCCTTGATTTGAGGCACAAGTTGAACACTGCTGGCACCACGATTTCACATCCTGGCAATAGTTGACCCAGTAAAATCGGTCGCGGATCTTGTCAATAATTCCGTTAACTCCGAGATGAGCACCAAACTTTCTATTATGTACTTCGTCCAGAACTTCCGATACCCTCTTCCTTGGTACCACTAACTGCGTCTTCACTACTTTGTCATCGGCGCTTTCCCAGGCTCGTTTAAGGAGCCCATTTTCAAGTACCAGAGGGAGTCCCACTAAGCCCCCAGAGATTTAAAAGTAGATCCCTTAGTTGAAATATCTCTCCAGCTCGGTCTTGATTGACGTTCTTCCTTAGCTTTCAGTAGTAGTGCTATTTCATTATCATCAAGCTGATCTTTCTTTAGTTGCTCTGTGGTCCACTGCTGATCAACCTTAAACTTGATTCGCCTAATGGGAGTGATTCCTTCTCGTTGGTCAATTCTTTGGCGATGTTTATAATTATCCTCACATGACCTTCTGGATAAAGCATCTGTATTACTATGCCATCTTCCTTCCCAGTGCTTAGCGTTAAAGTTATATTGTTTCAACTCTTCCTGACTAGGCTTTCAACTGCTGTTGTCTCTGGATGAAGCTGTAGGTCGTAGTTGTACTCGACAGTCTCTCTTAAAATGCCCAATGTTGCCACATATATAGCACTGATTTGAAACATTTCGGTTACGTGGCCTATCTTCTAGTGGCTCCCGGAATCTTTGTACTTGACAGTCCCTTTTGAAATGCCCAGTCCTGCCGCATCTATAGCACTGATTTATAACCTTTCGATTACATGGTCTAACTTTTGTTGGCTCCCGGAATATCCATACTCGACAGTCCCTTTTGAAGTGTCCAGTCTTGCCACATCTATAGCACTGATTATGGTTGTATGGCCTAACCTCTAGTGACTCCCGGAATCTCCCCGTGCCCTGAAGAATTGCGGTTAATTTCTTCAAAATACCGCCCATTTCAGTTAGTTCACAACTGTTCGCCAAATTTTCTTCCTTGATGGATACGTCCCTGATTGCTGGCTTAGAGATGTTACAGGCCGCCTCGATTTCCAGAGCTCTACCCAAAACTTCGCTGCTGTTATCAAATTTGGCTAGGCGTAGCATTTTCTGAGTTTCTAGATCTCTAATACCATCCACGAAATATTGGGCAGCAAGTTCCTCTCGGAATTTCTCTGTCGCTCCAGGGTAGGCTAATTGAATGAGACGTCTAATGTCTGCCTCAAATTCTTGCAGGTTTTCACCAGGCTTCTGATGTCGGGACTTAACTTGTACCTGATACAGTTGTCTTCTATGTTGGTCTCCAAATCGTCTCTCCAGGGCAGTTGCAAGTATGTCATATTTCCCTTGTTGGCTGATGGGAATGGTCTGCAGTAGTTCCAAGGCAGACCCACGAAGCGCTACCACTAGTGATGTAGCCATTTCTTCGTTATTCCAACCGTTGCGTTGGCAACAGCAGCGGCTTCAAATTGCCTTCTGTACATTGTCCAGGAGGTTTGACCGTCATATGTTGGAGGTTTGATGTCATGCCCGGTGGCGAATACCATCTCGGTGTGTCGTTGATTTTTTAGTGTGGTAACTTCTGCTTGTAGATTTTTCATTTCTTTCTGTACGTGTCCTACTTCTTTTTGTATATTGTTTACTTCTTTTTCAAATTTCTCATTTTGCCCGTCCAATATTTCCTGTAATTTTCCTTGCTCGCCTACAATCACATCAAGCATCCATTTCTGAAGCTGGTCCTATTCTGCTTGCCTTCTACGATCATCCTCTTCCCGTTCCGCTTGCCTTTTATCTTCTTGATCTTGTAAAATTTTCTGAAGCCGGTCTTATTCTTCTTTCCTTTTATCTTCCTGGTCTTGTAAGATTTTCTGAAGCCGGTCCTATTCTGCTTGCCTTTTATCTTCATGAGCTTCAAAAATTTTATAAAGACGGTCCTGTTCTGCTTGCCTTTTATCTTCCTGGTCTTGTAAAATTTTCTGAAGCCGGTCCTATTCTGCTTGCCTTTTACGTCCATCTTCTTCCCGATCCGCTTGCCTTCTACGTTCATCCTCTTCCCGATCCGCTTGCTTTTTATCTTCTTGATCTTGAAAAATTTTCTGCAGCCGGTCCTGTTCTAATTGTCTCTCAGCATTTAGATTTTTCATGAAATCGGCCAACATTTTATTTATTTGTTCCATTTCTGCCATTTGTTGCCTTGTATTGACCATAGAATGCTATCCAATTTTACCAGAGTCCACCAATCAAACGGTCTCGTTGACGTACTTGTATTTCTTCTTTCCTCGAAAAATACTTCGCAGGTCCAGGCCCTTCACAATCCGACTTCTGACACCAAATGTTACGTTTTTCCCGTGGGTTCTTAACAGAATTACAACTTTGCTATTTTCAACTAATATTCTCTTTATTCACTACCACTGTATACAATTTAACACTATAAACTACTCTTATAACTTCACAACTCAACACTCAATGATTAACTGAACTGAACTAACCGACTAACTAACATTCGCCTTAGGTCTGCTTATATATAATCTTTAATTTATCACGAATATTCGGGAAGTATTTCGAGGCCACTCTATATGATCTCGACGAGGCCATCGAGATAATTCCAGCGATTCTGAATCTTCGCAGCCGGCCTGGCGATGACTCATACAGAGAAGCGAGCGGAACGGCGGCGTGTTCTATAGGGTAGCACAAGAACGTTCGGATGGCTGTTAGGCTAGCCGTACCAATAGATTAGGTTAAGAGAGGCCTATGCCCAGCAGTGGACGAGACAAGGCTGATTGATGATGATGATGATGATGATACCGATGTCCGATTATTTTTTAAAATAGTACCTACTTAATCGGATATGAAACAATTTCTCGACAACCTATGTCGGTACTAAAATACTTCGCCCCAATCCCTTTCGCGATCTCAACAGTGAACTTCCAATTTGTAACATCCTGTATATATTTTATTTTTCATATGCCGCAATACTTATTTCAACTTCAAACACAAACTAAAAATTATGGCATCAATATGGTATTGAACCTGCTTCTACCCATTCTATAGCTAGTTTTTGGTTTGCCCCAAATATTTGATTTCCCCGTTCGGGGAGACGTTCCGTTATTCACTAACTAGCTACGTGAGAAAAATCATCACGTATTTACTATCTTTGGGTCCCAGGGACCTGCAATAACTGACACATAATGAAGAAATACTCTTGGATCCCTGGTCTTCGCGTCCAGTAGTTAAAAATCCTAACAGTTTCCATGTTTTTCCTGTTAAAAATATACGAAAAGGTAAGTTAGTTATACTCTTCAAACTAGTTTGTCGTAAAGCTTTGCCATAAGAGTGGACGATATCGGGAGAACTCTTCGAAAAGATCTGAAATAAAAATGAAACTTGACAGTTTGAAGTTTCTGGGCGAACATTTTATTTTTCTACCCCGTCATTTGTCGTTCATGTCCTTGCAAGTCGAAGATCAAAGGTGCTAGTTGTCACGGGCCGTTTTGGCTATCGTATATCGAAGCGTAAATAACCTTAGAATACGACACCATTCATATGGCTACCAGCGCATTTGTATTTATTAGCGAAAAATCCTCGTAGATTCTGGTTGGCTTCGCTTCGACGATATCTTGATCGAGACAATTAAAATAAATTTTGCATTGCTAAACAAATTTTGATTTCGAACAAATTGAATTTGGCGCGTGAGCACCCCGAAAATAAAGTCGGTGGTTTTCACTGTTTCCGGGTTTCGTAGCGCATACTGTTTTGGATTGGTTGTCGAGTTAGGCATCGCGCGCAGTTACTTAATTGCCTCGGAATAATTAGGAAATTCTATTAGTTATAGTGGCTTAATTACAATGCCCTTTTGGCCACTCTGAGTGATTTTTTTTTGGTAGATGCCTATACATCAAAATTCAAGGTTTCCATTCTCTAATTCCCTTGGATGAATTATTAAGAGAAACATGTGACTTGTCGTGCCATGCATTAATTGGTGAAGCGAGATTTTCTAAGTGGGGAATCTCTGCTTCTCAGGTTTCCGATCTTCTGGCGTTACTCTCTACGTCGACCTTTGTGGGTCAAGCAGTTATTTTGGGTATCGGTTAGAATCAATTTTTGATTTTACCTTTGGGGAGATTTTCCAACCGGGCCATTTTTTACAGTTTCAGTCTATATTTGTGCCTCATCTTTTCTTAAGTGTTGGTAAAGGCAAAGGGCAGGTGAGTTGAATTTTTTTTGTGCATTTTTTTTGTCTTTCTGTGAACGCCATCATTTCAACATTGTGACGCACGTGGACGGATATAATTCCTTTTTTAATCTCTTACAGAGGCCCTTTCGCACAAATGTAAAGCTATCTAGCAATAAGCAACTGACTACACCTACGCAGGTAAATTATTGTGTTTTTTAATTCTGATTTATCTTTTTCCTTGATGGTTGATTTTGATTACCGAGTTATAATGCTCGCCAATTAAGGGTTACGTCTGGAACCTTGAATTTCAGAGGGTCCTCCGGTTGGATCTATTCCTCCCGTTGGGTCTAATCCTACCGTTGGGCCCATTGCTATCGTCGAGTTCATTGCTATCGACGAGCATCGCTAGCGACAAGGTTTTCCTTGGCTACGCCTGTCTAGCGGTACTAGCTATAGAGTCTTGCGGGCCTTCGCCTATCAAGGAAGTTTTCTGTCTACCATGAGCAGTTTTTTTCTGAAGGCTGCCTGAAGAGCTACTCATCGGCCAAGTGAGCAATTTCTATTTATATTTTGCGACCATTGCGTGTAATTAACGCACGAATTCTAATTATTTTTTTTTTGGCTTTGTTCTCGAAAAAATATTATTAACCTTTTGACTTTTTCTCTCTAATTAAGGTAACATTTAGTTTATTCTTATTTTCTTTTAAATGAACTTTGAAT
>MU188948.1:0-40138 GCA_016904865.1 Pissodes strobi | reverse complement strand
AAGTTGATTGGAGGACTAACCCAAACTAACCAAATCTATTAAAATTGTTTATAACATATCGGAACAGATTCAAATAATTAAAATAAGTTGAGACTAAATGAAACTAACCGAAAGTTGTTGACGAATAACCCAAACTAACCAAATCTAGTAAAATTGATTTCAATGTGTTCTGAAAAGTTTGAAATGACTAAAATGAGTTGAGAATAAGTGTAGCTATGATTGAACTACTAACCCAAACTAAACAAATCTATCAAAATTGATTATAACGTATCGGATGACTAAAAGGATTTAAGACTAAGTGAAATTAACCGAAAGTTGAATCGAGGACTAACCTAAACTAACCAAATCTATTAAAATTGATTATAATGTATCGGAACCGCATTAAATAACTAAAATAACTTGAGACTAAGTGAAATTAACCGAAAGTTGGTTCGACGACTAACCCAAACTAACCAAATCTATTAATATTGATTATAACATGTTGGAACCGCTTTAGATGATTGAAATAAGTTGAGAAAAAGTGAAACTATCCGAAAGTTGAAGCGACGACTAGACCAAAGTAACACAATCTACTAAAATTGATTATAAAGTATCTGAACCGGTTCTAATGACTGAAATAGGTTGAAACTAACTAAGTGAAACTAAGCAAAAGTTGATTGAACGACTAACCGGATTAGGTTGGTTAGTTCAGGTTAATCGTCGATTCAACTTTCGGTTAGTTTCACTTAGTCTCAACATATTTCAATCATTTGAACCGGTTCTAAGACGTTATATTCAATTTTAATAGATGTTATTAGTTGGGTTAGTTTGAGTTTAGGATTAAATCAACTTTCGGTTAGTTTCTCTTAGCCTTAACTTATTTTAGATATTTGAACTGGTTCCGATATGTCATAAACAATTTTAATAGATTTGATTACTTTGGATTAGTCATCCAATCAACTTGCGATAAACTTCACGTAGTTTCAACTTATTTTAGTCATTTGAACCGGTTCGGATACGGTATAATCAATTTTAATAGGTGTGGTTAGCTTGGGTTAGTTGTTGATTCATCTTTCGGGTAGTTTCACTTATTCTCAACTTAATTTAGTTATTTAAAGCGGTTCTGATACGTTATAATAAATCCTAATAGATTTGGTAAGTTTGGGCTAGTTGTCCAATCAACTTTCGATTAGCTTCACATAGTTTCAATTTATTTTAGTCATTTGAACCGGTTCCGATATGTTATAATCAATTTCAATAAATTTGGTTAGTTTGGGTTAGTTTAGGGAGGACTACAATCAACTTTCGACTAGCTTCACTTAGTTTCAACTTATTTTAGTCATTTGAACCAGTTCCGATACGTTATAATCTATTTTAATAGGTTTGGGTTCGTTTGGATTAGTCGTTGATTCATCTTTTGGTTAGTTTCACTTATTCTCAACTTATTTTAGTCATTTAAAGCGGTTCCGATACGTTATAATAAATTTCAATAGATTTGGTTAGTTTGGGTTAGTTTGGGGGCGACTACAAGCAACTTTCCACTAGCTTCACTTAGTTTCAACTTATTTTATTCATTTGAACTAGTTCCCATACCTTATAATCAATTTTAATAGATTTGGCTAGTTCAAGTTAGTCGTCTATTCAACTTTCGGTTTGTTTCATTTAGTCTCAACTTATTTTAATCATTTGAACCGGTTCTGAGACGTTATAAGCAATTTTAATAGATTTGGTTAGTTTGGGTTAGTCGTCCAATCAACGTTCGGTTAGTTTCACTTAGTTTCAACTTATTTTAGTCATCTGAATCGATTTCGATAAATTATAATCAATTTTAATAGATTTGGATAGTTTGGGTTAGTCGTCGATTCAACTGTCGGTTGGTGTCAGATATTCTCAACTTATGCTAGTCATATAAAGCGGTTCCGATACGTTATAATGATTTTATTACATTTGGTTAGGTTGGGTTAGTCGTCGATTGAACTTTCGGTTAGTTTCACATAGTCTCAAGTTATTTTAATCATTTGAACCTTCCGTTACGTTATATTCAATTTTAATAGATTTGATTAGTTTGGGTTAGTTGTCCAATCAACTTTCGGTTAGCTTCACTTATTCTCAACTTATTTTAGCCATTTGAAGCAGTTCCGATACGTTATAATCAATTTTAATAGATTTGGTTAGTTTGGGTTAGTGTTCAATTAACTTTCGGTTAGTTTCACCTATTCTCAACTTATTTTAGCCATTTGAAACGGTTACAATACCAACGTCATTATCAATTCTAATAGATGTGGTTAGTTTGGGTTAGTCGTCGATTCAACTTTCGCTTACTTTCACTTATTCTCAACTTATTTTATTCATTTAAAGCGGTTCCGATACGTTATAATCAATTTCAATAGATTTGGTTAGTTTGGGTTAACCGTCGATTCAACTTTTGATTAATTTCACTTTGTCTCAACTTATTTTAATCATTTGAATCGGTTCTGATACGTTATAATCAATTTTAATGGATTTGGTTAATTTGGGTTAGTCATCCAAACAACTTTCGTCTAGTTTCATTTAATCTCAACTTATTTTAGTTATTTGAACCGGTTCCCATGCGTTATAATCAATTTTAATAGATTTGGTTAGTTTGAGTTTGTCGTCGAATCAACTTTGGGTTAGTTTCACAGTGCCAAAATATATTTAATATTTACAAAGCATGCCATTATCGTTATATAATATGTACTTATTAAAAAAAAAATCTGACACCTAGACGATTTTTCCGGTCTTGTCGCCTCCTTCACCTAATTTTATTAACATATCTATTCACTAATCCGGCTATAGATTTTTCCTATTTGCCTTTGTATTTTTCATTGCTTCGTATATATTTCCACCGAAGTCCGAATAAAATTTCTATTTTAATAGAAATAAAATTAAGGATTTTCACAAATCCGACTCTGTTCTGAACACTCTGCCTACATACGAACGAATGATTAAACTAAAACGCTCCACATGCTGCCAACAATCTGCGGATTTTCGGCGGCTGGCACAAAATATTTGCGGGAGTGGAGCTACTAGTTTACATATACTTTGGTAGTATATAGCAGACGAGTTAGGCAAAACCGCTTGGTAAACGGCAGACGTGTCAGTTGCAAAAATGTTTGCGGAATCAAGAGATGTATATAGCAGACGAGTGAGATGGATTTTTGCCTGAAACGTCTCTTATTTACTAAAACTTTTAATAAGATATTTTGTGTTATTTTGAATTTCTTGCGATAATTTAAAATACTTCTTGGTGTACTTACCAAAACCTTAGTGGATTATACTTGTAAAAATAGATGTTTGCTTATTTTCTAAACATAAACTTCCTATTCTTTGTAGATATTAGACAAAAAATGCAAGTTCTAAATGCTGAATATAAGTATGTATTTGTTAAAGTAGGTAGTATACAAGTAAGTAGAACAGGGTTTTGAGTTTGAAACAAAAGATACCTATTTTTTTAGGACAAAACACTTTGGAAAATAGACAAACGCCCATAGGACAATAAAATAAATAAATAAAACTATATGATTAAGGATTAAAAGTCTCTAGGTAGATAATTAATTTAAAATAAGACAGTTTTGGGCAACTCGTATACAGGGTTGTTCAAAAGTTAAAACACAAAAAAATTACAATGTTACAATATTTTGGGCAACCCAAAGTTAGTGTCGCTTCCTCTTAACTTCAAATGCGTTCTGTACAGCATACATCAAGTTTCTTCACGAGTGAGCAGATTGCCTAAATATTTCTTTAAATTTTCATGGGAACAGTTTTCAGAGAAATTTTGTTTGGCTTCGTTTAGTTCATTTTCGGTTTTAGAATGTAAAATTTCCTTAAATAAGGAGTAATATTTTTGTGACAAATCTCGTGGAATTCCGTTTTTCGCCCTTAAAATCCATCTCAAGACCGCCTTCTTTATATGAAAAATGCATAAGAGCAATTTTGGTTCTGGCCAATGTTTTCTTAGCACTTTCCTCTCTCCTAAATCGTCATCTGTCAAGATAACTGTCGGTCGAATTTTTTATAGCATTATTTCTAGCAATCCTTCAATTGCAAGAACAAATAGATCATTTTTTTTTCAATTAGCTAAAATGCTTCCAACGGGTAATCCTCCCGCCGCACTTTGTACCACAAACAAATTTTTTTTGGTCATATATTTTATGGTCATAAACATCACAATTACCGGATGCATCGACAAACATAATTTCATTTGCTTGTGGTGTCTCCTAACGCACGTTGCATAAGTGGTGTACAAATAGCTGCAGCATAATTATACTGTAAAGTTATTATTTCAAAGCATAGGCCAGTTTTGGCTGTATGAGAAGCCAATGTTTCCTCCAACTTGAGCAACATATATGACGCCTTGCGGCCTTATTTGAATATAAAATTAAAAATTCCTATGCTATACTTACTTGTTACTCCAGTAAACAGCAGACGTATCAGGCAAACTCTGGCGGACGCGTCTGCTAAATATTAACATTCTTCGGGCATGTCGAAATTTACCGAAGGGATAACGCGTCTCCTGTTTACAAATATGCGGCCCGCCCACCTCAGCGTATTTGCCTTTATTTCTTGTATTATATATTGTTATAGATAACGGTATGCTAAAGGTAAAAAACATAGACAGGCAACAATATAAAAAGTATGACAACGGTATGTGAAAGAAGTCAGTAAAAAACGTCACTTTTTACTGCTCAGATTTTAACTTTGCATCTAAAAAAACTTAAGTTGTAATAGAAGCTAGTTCTCGTTAGTCAGTTGACTAGTTCTCAATGCGGATCTAACATTCTTTTTACTTGAAATTCACTCTCGCTTAAAAATCTAATTTAGTTGTTTGTTATTTTGTTTCGCGAGTTGATCGGCGACAGAGTGAGTTCGTAGAGAGTCTCAAGTAGCCGGCAGAAATGAGATTGCGAGCTCAGAAAAGCAACCTCCGTCGTTGACATGGCGCCCAACGTTGTAAGGTATTTATAGAATAATAGTGAATTATTCAGAACCTATCCCCATTATTTTCCTACCTTGCTTTCACCTTTCACAGCATAATATTTTTTACAGGGTTTTTTTTAAGAAAGTTTCACAAGACTGGTGAATAATTATTATTTTATTTTATTCTTTAAACCTAATTATTAAGATTTTCATTAAAGGGTTTGAAGGATTCACTTATTATTTATTAGAGTAGAGTTTATAGCTTCGGGAACATTGAACCGTTCAATACTCGAAGGTGTATAGTATAGGTAGGGGTACCTTAACTTAATTCACAATAAGTTGATCGGAAAAGTTTTACTTTTGCATAGATAACATAATATTATTGTAAATTCCATGTTACAAGTGAAATACGATAATTCAAATTAAAAGTTAAATCTAGTTTGCTCGAGATGTATTTACCTTTTCAGAGACAGCACCAGGTATGGTGGTCAGTAAATAATTAATTGCATATTATATTTAAAATATATGGTGATATACATTAAGTATATCGGTTATTCCTCAGAATCTGGGTAAAAATAGATCATTATTCAAGGTAATTAATGTTTACGTTAGGAGTTTCACAAAAATTATTACAGAATTTCGGGTGAAACTCGCTGTGGAATTATTATTCTTCTCATTATATACAATATAAAAATATTAATACTGTAAATTATTATCGAAAAAATGTCTGACAACGAGAGTGATAGGGATGAATTTTTTGATTCCTATGAAACATTGGATGACTTGATATTCTATTCTAATCTTCAAACTCCTGTATATTCTTCGTCAAAAGCTTATGGGAGTGCAGACCGACCCTCACCACGTGACAGCCTTCAAGTTAATTTTAAAAGGCAGCCAGAAAAAATTTCAACACAAACAGATAGAAGAAGCTTAAGCAACCCAAGCAATTTAAGAATAAATTCAGATCAATATTCGTGTAATAAGCAGTCTCCATCAAATCCCTTTCGCCAAGAATATTTTTATGAAAACTCTACAAACCACCTAATCAAGGAAGAAAAAATAAATCCAGTTCAGACTGAAGTCAGTATGGAAGCTAATTATATCCAGCGCAATTCGTCGCCACCAAATTCATCATCAGAATGGCAGGCGTCTGCATTTCTTCAAGCAGTACAGACAATAGCAAATAGTTTAAACAACAAGTTAAAACCGCGTCCAATTTTTAGTGGACTAGAAACAGAAGAACCTTCTCTATTTATATCAAAACTTGAAGAATACTTTCTCCAAAATAATATATCTAATGAAGACAGAGTGGACGTCGCCACACAATCTCTGAAGAATGAAGCAGCAAAATGGTTCCAGGCGTATCGTAATATACCAGTATCTTGGAACATGTTTGAATTTATTTTCAATGAAAGATTCAATAGCACAGCAACTATAGCTCAACTAACAACCCAGTTATATGGTAAAAATCAAAGTTCGACAGAATTATGCAGTGTTTTTATATCAAGGAAACAAGGTCTGTTCTATCGCTTATTACCACAAGCACCAGAAGCATTGCTAATCAGTATAATAATTGAACAATTTCTACCTGAAATCCGATCAAGAATTAGAGGACTTAAGTTCGAAAACATTCAGCAACTGTTTCAAATAGTTACCACTATCGAAAAAGATTTGACCTTTCGGCTAATTAATCCGAATCGACTACAAGATCAATCAGCTTATAATGAAACGAATCAAAGACATTCATTCACCACTCAACTAGCACAGCAGAATTCCAATATAGCATTATCAAATCCGCCGAGTGCCTGCAGATATTGTAATGGATGGCATTTTCACAGCCAATGTCTCAAAAATCCAAGAAATCAGTCAACTGTACATCAGAATACTGACAACCATATTCAGTATACAGAGCCTACACAAAGAATTTATTATTCTAGAACGAACGGTAGAAGGCCACAAGATCCAAATTCGGAAAACTACAACAGGGAGGGTCGACCACCTGCACCTTCCCAGCATCGATAATAGATTTGCAATCTATAAACATTCCTTCAAATTCAAATTCTCCAAAAATTCAAATTACTTTAAATAATTTTGAAATCAAAGCCCTTATTGACACAGGAGCTTCAATAAATTTAGTGTCTACAACATTTTTCAAAACCCTGCCTCCTGTCATAAAAAAAATATTAATTTTGGTTGTGGTTCTATTGTCATTGATACTCATGGGTTTGTGAAGGTTAAATACTCTATTCTTGAGGTCAAAATGGAGTCAGAATTCTTGGTCGTTCCTAATTTACCAGATGATTGTATTTTGGGTTATTCATGGTTTTCCGAGCAGCAAGTTGTCCTGGACATGAACAGGCATTGTATTCATTTTGGAAATAAATTAAGGCGTACAGCGTATTTTAGTCCCAAAATTGAAAATAAGTCTTCTCAAGTTTTAGAATTGCCATTAAATCATTTGGATACAGACTTACAAAATGAATATCAAGATATTATATCAGAATTTTCATACCTTTTCGATGACTCTTTAAAACGTCCAATCACTCGATCTACTCAGCATAGTATTCGTTTAAAATCAAATTCAATTGTAAAAGTTAAACCATATCCTATGAGTAATCACAAGAAAAGAATAATGAATGCACAAATCGGTGAGATGCTTGCCGCAGGCATCATCGAACCGTCAGTCTCTTCGTATTCGAGTTCACCTGTTATTATAGAAAGAGCCGGAAAAAAACCCAGATTCTGTGTGGATTATAGACGATTAAATGATATAACGGAAGACGAATATGTCAGACTTCCTAAAATTCATGAAACATTAAAAGAGATTGGTACTGCAACAGTTTTTACATCTTTAGACTTGCGGAGTGGCTATTGGCAGGTTGGCCTTTCAAATGAAACAAAACCATTGACTGCATTTTCAACTTCAGATGGACAGCATTATCAATTCACGGTAATGCCGTTTGGGCTGAAGAATGCTCCCAGTAGTTTCCAAAAGCTTATGTCTCAGGAAGTTTTAACTGGATTTTTGCACAAATTTGCGGTGGTATATTTGGACGATATCATTATATTTTCAAAAAATCATTCAGAACATAAAAAGCACTTGAGAATGATTCTAGAAAGATTAAGTGTACATCACTTACAATGTTCAGTGTCAAAGTGCAAAATTGCCACAAACCATTTGGACTTCTTGGGACATACTATTAATGGTCAAATAAATACACCACAAACCTTTCATTTGCAAGAAATTCATAACTTTGCTCCGCCGCGTAATAAGAAGGAGTTGCAGTCTTTCTTAGGAACGGTAAACTGGTTGAGGGAATATGTTTCTCATTTGGCAGAAATCACTGTCCCTTTGACGGACTTACTTTCAACAAAGTCTAAATGGAAATGGGGTCAAATAGAGCAATTGGCATTCGAAAAAGTCAAAGACGCAATTTCTCAACCTTTGCAGTTGCATAGGCCAAATTTTGAATTACCATTTTGTTTGCAAACTGATGCTAGTGAGGTCGGCATGGGTGCAGTGTTATTTCAGGAAGGCCTTAACGGTGAGAAACATATCATCTCGTACGCTAGCGCCAGACTCAATTATACAGAGCGAAAATATCATATAAATGAAAAAGAATGCCTTTGTGTAGTATGGGCTATAAAAAAATACCGAATATATCTCGAAGATAGAAAATTTAAATTAATCACAGATAATCGTGCTCTTTTATGGTTGAATAAAAATTCTGATGCAAGAGCAAAACTTACACGCTGGTCGCTGCTTTTGGCCGAATTTTCATTTGATATCGAACATTGTCCAGGAAAATTAAACGAATTACCTGACTTTCTTTCCAGAAATTCGAGGAATGAGACGATTTCTGAAGAGGTGACAGATTTGACTAGATTATTTCCTTCAGATCATGAAACCTCATATGTCAACATAACTCAATCAAATATTAACAATAGTACAGACTCAGACGTTCTTGAAGTAAAACTGATTTCTCCAATTATTGACGATTCTCTTTACCAAGAATTTTCTAAAGCTCAAATAAATTCACAAAGAATACAGCAAGATATAAGTACCTGGAAATATATAGAACAAAACGGAACCGAATCTGATTCTGAACAACAGTTTTTTAATTTTTATATTGTAAAAAATGACCTTTTGTTCAAGCGTAACGGAAATCAGTTGATCCTGCCATATAATGTCATTGACCGCGTTCTTTATTCTTATCACGATTCTCTTTTTGGTGGTCATCCTGGAAGAGATGAAACTTTTAACGCAATTTCAAGAGTTTATTATTGGCCGGAAATCAGAAAAGATATTTCGAAGTATGTAAAAAATTGCTTGATATGTAAGCTTGTTAAAGGTCGGAATTTACAAACACACGCAGCGTTAAGAGCTCATATTTCAAATAATCCGGGTGAAATTTTCAGTATCGATGTTCTTGGTCCTTACCCTCAATCTGTCACTGGAAATCGTTTTATAATTGTCGTGGAAGATATTTTTACTCGATGGCTTGAGGCAAAAGTGGTTCATTCGGCTACAGCAAACGAAATTACCAAATTTCTGGACGCAGAGGTTTGTCCTAGGTTAGGGTACCCCGTAGAAATAATTTCAGACAACGGGCCACAATTTTGTTCAAGTGTTTTTCAAAAATATTGCAATCTTCACAAAATAAATCATTTTACGTCTGCAATATATCATCAAAGAGCAAACCCAGTCGAACGTAGAAATCAAGAATTGAAAAAAACTTTAAAAGCATTTTTAGCTAACAAAAATATCGAGCACTGGGACAAATATGTGCCCCGCGTTCTTTTTTGTTTAAGGAACAGAACAAATGCTGCAACCGGGCAATCTCCCGCAGAGAGTCTTCTTGGCTACTCTCTTCCGACTCCAGGAGACCGTAATCATCCAAATTTCAAAGTTCCCATACTCAACCATGGTCATATCAGAGAACAACGGCTAGAAAAAATTAGAAGAAAGCAGAAAGATTATCAGAAAAAATATACCGAAGCCATGAAAGAACCCCAAAGTTTTAAAGCGGGTGACAGGGTAATTCAGAGATGTTTCAGAGATGAAGTATTTGGCTTGTCATGGGAAGGCCCTTATGAAATAGTTACAAAACTAACTGACAGAGTGTACATAATAAAAAGAGGCGATGCAGAGATTAAAGTGCATATTGATGATCTGCGTCCGCTTTCAGAAAAAGAACCGTTAAGTTTTGAAAACTACTGTTCAGATACTGAGTCGGACGAATCTTTCGATGAAGACCAGAATCCTAATGATGAAAACGAACATTGCAATGAAGACCTGAATCCTAATGAAGAAGACGAATCTTTCGATGAAGACCGGAACCCCAATGAAAACCAACATTTCAATGAAGATCAGAATCCTTGGGAAGACGATGAAGAAGACGACTACGACAGATTATTTGAGCGTCTTGAACATCAAGAAGCAGAAGGTTCTGAAGTACAAAGCACTATACTGTCCAACGAAAATATGAAAAAAGTAAATAGTCAGAGCCAGAATTTAGAACTATCTCACCAGGACAGGGAAATTGAAAACTTCCTTGTATCCCTTGACTGTGAAGAAACTCTGTCTACAGCTGAACCAACCTCTATATCAACATCAAATTATGACAACAATCAATTAAGGCATTATCCTCTTCGACAACGAAAACCTCCTTCCTACTTACAAGACTATGTTTGTGAAGAAGACTAGTTCCTTTCGATTCAATTTTACAATATCACCACACCACAATCAATTTGTAATTAGACGGATGAGCTATTTATAATTCATGTATTCCAATCATAAACTAAATGTAATTAGACGGATGATCTATTACAATAATTTTTATCCCGTAAACCTTTATAACTAGACGGATGTTCTGTTATAACCATATCAAAATTTTATTCTCCTACATTAATTAGCCAGCTGTACCTAATTTATTTAAAATAAACAACTATCGATTAGTCAAATTTCGCTTAGCATTAAAATGCTAGAACAACTTTAATTACGAAATAGAAACAAACTTACAAATCTTTATTATCCCTAAATTAAGAACAGAAAATGATCCAAAGATGACGAGACATTTTACGACGATCAACTACATGGAAATGACAAACATTTACAAACATTAATATGTTGTGCTTAATATATTTTACTTAGGTTTGTTAATATTGAACTGTTTACTTAGTGGGACAGTCGTGAATTATGCACACCACACCTTTAAACCCCATAAGTTTTTATATATATATTTTGTTTAACGTTTTCGTTACATTACATTAATTTTTGTTATTCATAGGCTATAATATATCATACATACTTACCGAATTATTAAAAAAAAAATTGTTCAAATGTTAAATTGTTCAATATTTTGTTTATATCAATAAATAATAAGAGCGTCAATTTCAATGCCGAAAGAATGTTCTTAGCAGGGGGGGTGTTATAGATAACGGTATGCTAAAGGTAAAAAACATAGACAGGCAACAATATAAAAAGTATGACAACGGTATGTGAAAGAAGTCAGTAAAAAACGTCACTTTTTACTGCTCAGATTTTAACTTTGCATCTAAAAAAACTTAAGTTGTAATAGAAACTAGTTCTCGTTAGTCAGTTGACTAGTTCTCAATGCGGATCTAACATTCTTTCTACTTGAAATTCACTCTCGCTTAAAAATCTAATTTAGTTGTTTGTTATTTTGTTTCGCGAGTTGATCGGCGACAGAGTGAGTTCGTAGAGAGTCTCAAGTAGCCGGCAGAAATGAGATTGCGAGCTCAGAAAAGCAACCTCCGTCGTTGACAATATGGGCTGACATACAGCTGGGCTAGTTCAGCGTTATTTCATATTCTGTATCGGCCTGTTTCTGAGTCACGACAGGGGCCGTAGATTTTTCGAAGTATCTTCCGCTCAAAACGTCTTATTATTTGGGTATCACTTATGGTCATGGTCCATGTTTCGCACGCATATGTCACTACAGGCCTGACAATGGTCTTATACAAGATGATCTTTGAAGCTCTAGAGAGTTGTTTGGACTTGAAGAGTGGTTGTAAGGCGAAGTAACATTTATTTCCTTGGGTGATGCGACGCTTGATTTCTTCATGTGTTTTATCATCCGCTGTTATTATTGCCCCAAGGTATTGGAAGGTGCTCGAAATTAAATTCGTCTATTGCCACCTTCTGACGCAGACGATCACGTGTAGGATTTCTAGAGACGTGCATGTATTTCGTTTTCGCTTCATTCACACGAAGCCCGATTTTATTGGCTTCTTTTTCTATATGCACGAAATTTTCTTTCACGTTAATTGTACTACCCCCAACAATGTCAATATCATCAGCATATAAATAAGATAGTGCCGATTAGAGAACGTTTGAAAAGTTGCTCCACAGAAAAATCGCAATATAAGTGCTGTAAAACTAAGATTTCTAGTATAATAGTATGCATTATTTGTGGAAATGTGTACCATAGTTCGTGTGCCACCCGCGACTGGGCAGAAAAGGTATATTTTATAGACCCTTCATGACTTGTTTGCTGCCGAGAAGAAAGTAAGGTTGGAACGGACATGAACATAAAAAAATGTTCAAATTTCACTGTATAGAAGACTCTCTGAAGAAATGAAGGACAAAAATAAGATTCTCCAGGACAATGCTAATCTGTGGAAAAAAAAAGTAACAAAATCACCAAAGAAAACAAAACCAATAGGAAAAGATCAAGATCAAGAAAATTAACATTCCAAAGATTCCAGCAGCAATACCAAATCTGATGATGAGTTGGATGAAGCGGCAACAGATGACGGTGAGTCGCGATCTGAAACTGAAGTTTGCAACGACAAAATATCAAATCCTGAAAATTCGCACAGTCGAATGTCATCCCAAAATGACACTAAAACAGGACCAACGCCCCTAGATGACGCTAGTTGCTTGCAAACGTCAATAGCTGCTTGACGTAAGCGACAATGACATCACTGACATTATAGTAAACAAAAACAATGAAAATTCTGAAAATCTAGAAAGATCGTCTCAAAGTAACGACACTTTTAAAGGCACTAATGACATTCAACCACCTCCTACTCAAGATGACAAATGGGAAACGCAAAAGAGAGGAGGGGGCCGACGTGGTCACAACCTCCAAAAGGCTGAGGCGACAGCAAGAAGAGGAGGCCAGCAGAATGGTAGACCAGAACCTCTAAGAGGAAGCAATGAGGGCATAGGCCTTTTAAAAACGACTTTTTGTTTCTTTCGGGACTGGCTTCGGAAGTGAACAGCAATGAAGCTATGGATTTCCTCAAGAACAAGGGTCTGGAAAAAGGATCTCGCTGTGAGAGGACTCGGACAAAGAAAGACAAGTATCAAGCATCTTTCAGGCTTGCTGTACCATCAAGTGAGCGAGATAAATTCATGAATACCAATTTATGGCCACAAGGATTTATTATTAACCATTTTATGAACATCCAGCACCACCCAATAGCCAGAAGACTACAACAGAAACTTTAAGAGCTCTACATATTAACGTCAGATATCTTCGAAATAAAGCAAATGATATTCAGTATTCATAGTGGACAAATTCATTCATTCCAGCCAATGTAAGTGTATCTTTTATGATTGAGAAATGTATAGAGTATTGTTGTATTTTTATCAAATCATTGAATGTATATGTTTTAACATTATATCGTTATCCATCAGACATCTTTGACACCTTCTTGGCTTCAGTGGAGGGTATATAGTCTGGTCTTGATCCAACAACAAAAATCATCATTGCTGGGGATTTGAATGTACAGTTTAACTCAACACTACCCGAAACCCACAAATTTTGTGATATTATGGAGAGCTTTGGACTAAAACAGACTGTATTTCAACCAACCAGACAACAGTCCTGCCTGTCTTCGTGAGTCATGATATTGGGGTATGTTCTGTTGTCGTTCTTGATATGAATGTTTCTGATTATATGTGTCAGATTGTAAAGTGCAAGTTTGAGAGAGTGCATGAAAATTCCACAAAATCCCGCAAGATGTGCAGACCAATAACACAAAGAGGACTGCATGACTTTCATAATAATATCATGTATGATACATCATGGCACTCTATCCCACAGTGTAATGAAATTATTCTTTTACAGAGTTTTTAGGCATTTTGGGGAGGGCATATGTTCAGGTTTTCCCTGAGAAATTGTATAATTTGAAGTCAGACCAGTTTAATAACATAGGATGGTTTGACGAGGAGCTCAAAACTATGAGGGACCATATACATTTGCTAAGTGAGTTGCAGCAGTAGTAAAACTTTGAGGGCATAAAGAAAGTTATCATTGAGCACATAAAAGCTTACAGAAATGCAATGAAGCAGGCTAAGCTAAGGTTTAATGACAATATGATTCATTCATCCTCGAATCCTGCAAAAACCATGTGGCAGATACTCAACAGGCAAAGGAGCAATAAAAGTACCCATGATGACCCTACTACCATAACATCAGATGATTTTATAAAATTATTTTCTGAGATAGCGCACAAGACTGTGAAGGATATGCCACCCAGTGAAAGAGAAAGCGATCCTGAAAACAGCTGGAACTACTTAAAAGATAAGATAATCGAAACTGCGAAAGACCACGCATCACCAACTACTATAAAACGTAAGCCATGGATCACCGGTTAGGCTATACGTGGGACCTGATTCAACGCAGAAAAGATCTTAAGCATAAATCTGGCACCGACACTGACTATAGAAGTCTGTCAAAAGAAATCAAGAAACTATGCCGCAGGGACAAGGAAAATTACAATGCCCAGATATGCACAGAAATAGAAAAACATGGAAATAGAAATAAACCTAGAGATTTATTCGATCAAGTACAAATTCTAACGAGAGATTTCAAACCACAAAGCTGGTCTATCTCTCAACGAGGGAAAACTAAAAACTGACATCGACGAAATCTTAGAAACGTGGAGAATTTATTGTGCTGATCTGTACAGAAATCAAGAAACTCCGACAGAGAATTTATGGCCAAATGATTGTCCCAAAGAGCCCACGATACTACTTTCAGAAATTGAGGAGGCGATTCAATCGCTAAAGAAAAACAAATCGCCAGGTATTGACTCCATACCAGGAGAATTTTCTCAAATGTTGGGCAAAAAGGGCGTGCAAATCATACACTCTATCTGTACGGCTATATGGAACACAGGAAAATGGCCAGCTGATTGGTGCACTTCAATATACACTCCACTACATAAAAAAGGGACTACTACAAGATGTGCGAACTACCGAACACTGTCACTGATATCTCACGCCAGCAAAATTCTTTTAAAAATCCTTAAAACCAGACTTAAAGTCTATTTAGATCGCCAAATACCCCAAGAACAGGCAGGTTTTGTGAAGGGAAAGGGAACTAGAGAGCAAATACTAAATTTAACACAGCTTATCGAAAAGTCTAGAGAATTTCAAGTACCCATGCTGGTTTGCTTTGTCGATTACCAGAAGGCGTTAGACTGTGTTAGCTGGGACAAACTTTGGACCATTTTGATCAAACAGGGGCTCCCCTCCCCATCTTGTGACCCTTATAAAGAACCTCTAAGAATCAAACACAGCAACGATTCGTTTGGATCAGAAATTCTCACAGCAATTTCGAACGGAACGTGGAGTCAGGCAAGGCTGCGTGATATCACCTGACCTTTTTAATATATATGGAGAATTTGTCATGAGGGAGTCTTTAGAAGGATGGTCTGGAGGTGTAACAGTCGCCGGGAAAAAATCTCTAACTTAAGATTTGCTGACGATAGCACCCTTATAGCAGCAACGGAGGAAGAGATGATAGAACTTCTCAGACAAGTAGAACACGAGAGCAACAAGGTCGGCTTAAAAGTCAACAAAAGCAAGACCAAAATAATGTTAGTGGATAGATTTAACACCTTGCAATTGACTGATCGTCTAAGCGAATGCGAACTGGTGGACAACTTTATCTACCTGGGCTCTACCATATCCAATAACGGAAACTGTGAGGCAGAGGTTCGAAGACGCATTGGCATGGCAAAAAGTGCCATGAGTCGGCTAACCAAAATATGGAAAGATCGATCAATTTCCAAAAAAAATAAAAATAAGACTTGTAAAGACTCTCGTTTTCTCCATTTTCTTATACGGGGCTGAAGCTTGGACTCTCCGTGCTCATGAACGTCAGAAAATCGACGCTTTTGAAATGTGGTGTTGGAGGCGAATGCTGAGAGTTCCTTGGACGGCTCATCGTACAAATGTTTCTATTTTGGATGAACTTAAGATACAAACTAGATTGTCATAAACTTGTCTACAGCGTGTCCTTCAGTTTTTTGGTCATGTGGCTCGCAGGGGTGAGGATAGCCTAGAGAGACTGATTATCTCTGGAAATGTTCCTGGAAAAAAAGCGAGAGGTAGATCGCCAACCAGATGGTCCGATCAAGTTCAACAAAATACGGGGCGCTCATTCTGTCAAGCTCTTCGAGACGCAGAGGACAGAACAAAATGGAAACAGCTGGTCGAACATATTGGGGGAAATCACGATTCTCAGCAGTGAGGGACCGACTGGAGAGAGATGGAGACCCATTGCAGTTTATTCAGTCTGTTGAGGCTGCCACTATTCTCTTTTCATTTGAGGAGGTGTCCTTCAATGGGGTTAGGGATATAATTGATTCACTAAGGAACAAGGGTAGCTGTGATATATATGGTTTTAACCTAAAATTAATAAAAACTGCAAAGAACTGCATTTTGCTTCCTCTTACCAAGCATATAAACCAATGCATAAGTACTGGTGTATTTCCCAATTGTCTCAAGGAGGCCATTCCTAGGCATATTTTTAAAAAGGAAACCCTACTGTTCCCAACAAATACAGTCCAATATCCTTGCTACCAATACTATCCAAGGTAATTGAGAAGTGTATGGCTGCACAAATAGTCAAGCACTTTGAGAAAAATAATATGTTTACAGATTGTCAGTGGGGGTTCAGACATGACAGGAACTCATCTCTTGCAATTCTGAATTTGGTCTTGGGCATATTGAATGCATTCCACAATTCTCAGTTTTACTCAGTGCTCTTTTGTGATCTTAGCCAGACTTTTGACTGTGTTGATCATGATATCCAGCTGGTGGTGAGAGTTGCAGGGGAGGAATCAGCAAGGAGCAAAATCGAGATTGGAGTACCTCAGAGATCAATTTTAGGGCTCATACTTTTTCTGATATTCATCAAACGATTTGCCTTCTAACATCTAAGGAGAAAAATATACAATCTTTGCTGATGATACCACTGTGTCCTTTGCTGCTGATTCTCTGGACGGTTCTGGGGCGGGATCTATGGCGGCACAGTTGAGAGCTGAAAGCTGGTTTTGCTCCAACAGAATTTTGTTGAATAAGGAAAAGACAGGTCGAGTCGTCTTCTCGATGCGAGAGATGGCAGTTCCGAACCAGGAAGATGTGAGTTTTTTGGTGGTTGTGTTAACACTTTTTTTTGTGTTATTGACGTATGTAACACTTGTGACTGGCATAAATAAACTATTTGTATTTGTATTTGTAACAGATTAGGGTCCCCTTTTGTCCAAATACCTGGGCTTGTACAGCTGCTGTTCTTATGGCCTTTTCTAGTGCAGTGTTAAAGAGCACAGAAGAGAGCACATCTCCCTGCTTTAGGCCTGTGTTTATAGCAAACACCTCGCTGTACTCTCCATCTACCTCAACGCAGCTTCGGTAACCCTCTATACACGCCCTGGTTAAACGCACTAGCTTACTGGCAAAGCCTAGTTCTAACATTGTCTCCCAAAGGCGTAATCTGATGATGCTATCGTACGCCTGTTCGAAATCCACAAAAAAATTGTGAAGGTCTCTATTAAACTTACAGAACTTTTCTAAGAGTTGCCGTACGGTTAAAAGCTGGTCAATTGTTGATCTGCCATCTCTGAAGCCGTATTGGTATTCGCCGATGATCTCTTCCGCATAGGAAGCTATACGCTGCGTTATTCAGAAGCGCAATGCCTCGGTAGTTCTTACAGACCTGTCACTCTTCTTGTGCAGGAAGCTGCTTATTCCTTTATTCCATTCGTCCGAGATTACTTCCTCCTCCCAGATATGAACCATCATTGTTCTCCTCCTTTTTTAAAGCTCTCTGCAGGAATACCGTCCCTACCAGTTGACTTATTTTTCTTAAGCTTGTTTATGGCTTTGCGCGTTTCGGCCAGTGTGGGTGGATTTACAAGGGCCTCAGCTGTGTGAATGGGTTGGTTTGCATGGTCATTCTGGCTTGGCTTGTTCAGAAGATTGGCGACATAGGGTTTCTAAGCACTGAGCCCGTCATCTTTTCCCGCCGTGATCGATCCATCATCTCGTTTCAGCATGGTTGCGGTTCTTGGTCGGTATCCCATCTTTTGCGCTCCTACTCCCCGGTAAAACGGTCTTACGTTGCCCGTTTGACGGTTTTTTCCTAGATCTTGTGTTTTTCATTTTCACTTCCTATCTTCTTCCTTTTATCATCCTGCGCAGCTAGTTTCTTAGGTTGTTGAATCTTGCACATGTATCCTCTGTGAGATTTCGCAGCGTCTCAAGTCTCGTTTTGATCATTACGTTAGTTTAGTTCCTGACATTCGGCGTCAAACCAGACCTTCCTAGAACGCCCCAGCTTCGGCCCTAGTACTTCCTCATTAGCTGTATTGATGCTTTTCTTAATGTGTTTCCACATCTCCTCTATATCGCTGGTTTCAGGGATTCCTCGTGACAAGGCCTCTGTGGTTCTTTCCACAAACAGTCTCTCTGTATGTGCGTCTTTTAGCTTTTCCGTGTTAACTGGACGTTCCTTCTTTGCTACTATCCCTTTCCCAACAGCGATTCGTATTATTACTTTCGCTTTGACAAGCATATGATCAGAGTCAGCTTTAGCTCGTCTACAGTATATTACTACTATGCCCGGCGTCCACTAGTACATGGTCTATTTGATTTCGAGTATATCCATCATTGGAAATGATGTCGTGTCTACTTGTGGATTTGCTTATGCTCGAACATCGCAGATTTTATTCGAAGGTTGTTAGATGCGGCCATGTCCATTACTCTGGAGCAGTTATCGTGCAGGCTGTGCTGTCCAATATATGGTCGGGCTGTATTATCTTCTCCGATTTTGCAATTCTAGTCGCCAATGACGAGTAGCATGTCTTGCTTAGGTATTTCATTTATTACTCGTTCAAAGGAGTGACAGAAAGCATTCTTTGTCTCATCACCTGCTTCTGCTGTTGGCGCATAAACGGAAATGAGAGTTGTATTGTACCATTTGCTACGCACTCTAAGAATGCATACTCTTTCACTAACAGGTCAGAAATCGATTACTTCTGACATGATTTCTTCTCTGAGTACCGTATTCGTGGTTATTCTGAGTGCCACTATAAAATATGACAAAGCCTCCCACCTTGATGTTACCTGACTTCTTGGAGAGCCACCATATCCATCCTATATTTTTCTAAAGTCTGGACTGTCTTTACCGAGGCGCCCGGTCTGTAGAAACTCCTTAAAACTTTACTTAGTTCGTGTCCGCTGATCTGTCCGATTCCAAGGCAGGTTGCTTGGTTTCATAACAACTATTCTTTTCCGGGGCGAGGATATTAGCCTCGCGCCCAAACCTCTTCCTTTGTCCGGACTTGGAGCCGGCAACCGCATTCACTGAGCTACTCAATTCACCCAGAGAGATGCTGCAGGTGAAGAGCTTGAAATGTTGTTCTTATATCAAAAATCGAAAAAGGCAAAGAAAATCTGGAAAAGTAAGCACCTCCAAAAGTGGATAGTTATGAGGCATCTCCTCTAGCAAAAGAATTATATCCGGCTGGATATGGATGGTTCAGTACATGATTCAACCTCTTATTTGCTCCGAGGGAATCAGCGCTCAAAAACCTTTAGGAACAAAGAATATACTTAAATCATACAAATTAAGTGGAACACTCGTTAATGAAGGTGGGGATGGTGGGCGATTACGAATTGAAATGCATGATCCCTTCGGACGGGTTGGAAGGAGCTCACATTGAAGAAGAAGAGGTTGCAGAAGCAACAGGAGACATGGATGGCCAACTAGGCCAATTATCATTCATCGGACGATGAATGTGCTCTATCGTCCTAATTCCAAGAGGATGATGCTGCAGAAGTAGTCAGCAGATGTGCCTTTTCTTGTGATACAGTGGGTAATACGTCCCTTCTCATAATATCTTGAGATGAGGGATGCATATTTTGTAAGCTAATACAATTGATGAATTCTTTCCGTCTGAATCGAGTTCATTACATGATCCAACCTCTAAACCTTTTGGAACAAAGTACATATTAAAATTAAAAATTAAGAACCCTCGTTAATGAAGGTGAGGAGGAGAGTGGGCGATTACGAATTGAAATTGAAGAAGAAGACGTCGCGGAAGTAACATGAGACATGGATGGCCCACTCGGACAATTATCATTCATTGAACGATGTACTCTATCGTTCTAATTCCATGAGGAGGATTCTGCAGAAATGTTCAGTAGGCCTGCCTCTTCTTGTGATATAATGAGGAATACGTTCCTCCTCATAATATGCTGGGATGAGGAAGGTATACATTGACATGAAGAATAAGCTCATACATTGACATGACAAATAAGTGCAGATTCTTATTACCAATTTTGTTCTCTCTCCATCGTGTTCTTTTGACCTACACCATATTTTTCATTTTGTTTTTTGGATGTTTTCTTGGTATTGGAAATTCAGCAGAGTCGTTTGCAGATGAATCCTCCTCTTCCGCGTTAGCAGTGTTGGGTTGGTCCAGTTTTTTCCTTCTAACCAGTCTGGTCATCGGAATGATGGATATCATATTCTGCTATCTGATATTGTGTTGGTTCTAAGTAGTCGTCATCGTTGCTAAAATTTGCTTCAAGATCAAAATTCACCATGTACCACTATAAAATATCCATTTGCGACAAAGATTTTGATTTCTGCTGAAGCTGAACCATTTTTTTTTATCATACAATTCTGTCATCATTGCCTCCGATTTTGTTGACGCAAACTCTACAAATTCACTTTCATTAAGGCAGGATCCGTGAAAAGATTTAGTGAAGGAAGTTGTGAGTTGGAGAGAAATATAGTTCTGCTCAAGCAATTGCAAAGAATGAAGCAATCCCACTGATGGTAAACTTGATGAGGCCCTACCCAAGAAGAAGTATCACGAGAAACTATGAAAATAAGATGTTGACTTATAGGCTCTCATGAGCAAAACAACCTTGAGTGCGCATTTGAAGTCCTAGCCTTGCGATTCCAAAGACCATTCGAAATTAGTGTCCAGCATTGCGAGTGTCGTCGAAGGAGCTTGCGTTTTGCATAATTATTTACGCAGAAAAAATCGCAATGTGGGTCCGGCTTAATATTTCGAAATTATATAAGGGATATGTTATAGTGGTCTTATTAGGACTCTACCAGCAATATTATGAGCTCTATTTATGCTGACTTCGCTAAGGCCTTTGACAGAGTCATCGTGTGTTGTAAATTAAGCGCCATTTTCTTGGCCCACTATGCTTTGTAAATATTTATGAGGGACTAAATCGACTTTAATCGGTATTCTGTACGGAAATACAAGAGCTGGGATATATCGTTTCGGATACCTCACCCACCTGGTACAATGGTATTCTTTCGGCTTTTAATTACCGCCCTCAATAAATTACAACTCGTTTAAAAAATGTTATACGCCTCCATTTACTAATACAGTCTATCGAGAATGGGTTTTATGAATACTAAAAACTACGCACGTAGGTACTAAAAAAAATCATTAAATTCGAGTTATGTCAGATGGGCGACGATATGCAAGTACTAAAGGTCACTTATTTTTATGTTACACGAGCTGAGGCCAGACCAGGCGCCGAGGTGAATGGTACTTGATCAAGATAAACCATAAGTAATAGGCGTCGGTACTTTTTTGGTTCCGCAGTTATGCATATGCGTGTCTGTGTAATAAATGGTACTTCGACAAAAGATTTAGCAGATGAAAGCGAGACTTTTATAGGCGGGAGACGAGACGGTTGCTGCACCAACCCATCTTTAAAAGGTATAGGCCCCCATATACAGCGTTCAGTTGAGTACGCAATACATCTTTAATTTTTTCTATGATTACTTCTGAAGTACCTACTTATTTAATACATTCATGTAATTTTACAAAGAGGAACTAATTATATATCTTCATCTTGAGATTTTTGAATATTATTTTAACTGACCATTACTCAATTAACATGAATGACAATTTCACTATCTTTGCAGATGATAATTATCTAGCAGATAAGACCATTGCAATTGAAATAATGATCCTTGAAAGTTTATATATATTGAAAGATAATAAATTAGAGCCGAATGCTCTAATTTATTATCTTTCAATATATCTTAATTGCATCTTAAATGAGGTTATCTTAAACAATCACCTTTGAAATAGTTCCATATTTACAACATTGCTAGAAATTTATGTTAATCGAGAACTTTCTTGTGAGTAGTGTAATGGTTTAGCGCATGTAAGACAAGACCAAGTCCTAGCCATGCAAAACAAAACTTCTTGTCTCGTGAAACATTACTTATTTATTTACTTTTTAAATCTGTTTACATTGAGAAATTGGAGAATGCAATAACACTTATTATAGATGAGCCTGTATACAATCAGGGATAAAGAAACAATTATTATTAGCCTAGTAGAGGAATTATAAATACGCATTAGTTTAGAATCTGATTGGGTAGGTCAACTACTGAGAACTTAGCCTTCCAACAGATTCACTTGCTAGAAGACATGGAGAAGGGAAATCTGGTGGATGGTGTCTACACTGATTTCTCCAAGGCTTTCCACTGGGTAAATTTCAATAACTTACTGGCGATCTATTCGTTTTCAAAGTATCCAGCTATACATACTCTCGATTATGCATAGATTTCTCTTTTTTTTTAATAAAATTTCGCGACTTTTTTATTTTTGTAAATTTACCTTGATAATTTATAACAAATTAAACAACAACAAAGGATTTTGGCTAAATTGTTTGAAATTTATTAGTTGATCTCACTTACCAGTTTCTCACAGATAAAGTCAAATATCTGGCAACACTGATGGATGCCTTACGCTGTCATAACTGCATTGACAGATGACAGGAGAAATGAAGTTAAAATATATATATTTCTGGTATAATTTTCAGATTTAGAGATACAGCTGTTTGGGACAACAACAACAGTATTTTGCTTTAACGCTCGTATAAATAAAAAATGTTGCCAGGTTCCAACCATAAATATTTGTTATGCCACGCCCGCATGATACATCTGCCAGTGTTGCCATATGATTCATTAAAAATGTATTATTTAATGAAAGTACTTGGTACACTTATTTAACAAGATCTATGATGCATGGAATATATAACATCATGAATGCAAAGGCATAGCTCAAACAAAATGAAATTTAGCAATTATATGATATATTTCAAAACATTAGCCAGCAATTTGATACACTTAGTGCCAGTTTCTTCAAGCCCGAATAACTTTATTCCTAGAATAATTACTATGGCTATAATTGCATTAACCATCGTTGTCGTAGGAAATTTTTGAAGAATAAAGTTATCCATACTTGAAGGGTGTAAGGGGTGATGGTAAACGGCCCAAATGATAACCTCGCCTGCACGTGGTGCACCCTGCTGGATAACTAAAGAGGCTTTGTCGACCGAACGGCTGCCGGAATAAGTAGCCCCATCTCAACAACCAACAGCTTCGGGTGGAAGAGTTGTTGAGAATCAGGGCAACTCCTTATCGTAGAAATGAGAAATTGTTCATAACGGCATGGAGATGCAGAATACAACGGGAAACCCCTGCATTAAAGATCCAAAGACTTCATTCGATAAAGAAAACCTATAAGAATGACCTCCAGCCCCGAGAAGGTGTTAAATCACCACGAGGTGCGAAGAATCCCCCGGCTTGACATAGTAAAGTTGAAGAACAGGATCGGAACTTGGAATGTACGCACACTGTATGCCGCGGGAAAACTCGCAAATGCAGCAAAGGAAATGAAAAGATTAGACTTTGACATCTTGGAGATCAGCTAAACAAAATGGGCAAATAGCGGAACGTGCTCACAAGGCGGAACAACATTCTATTAGTCGGGAGCTGAAGAGACTGATACTCTCCATAGAAATGGAGCGGCAAGGTCCCGAGAAGGTGTTAAATCACCAGGAGGTGCGAAGAATCCCCCTGCATGACATAGTAAAGTTGAAGAACAGGATCGGAACTTGAAATGTACGCACACTGTATGCAGCGGGAAAACTCGCAAATGCAGCAAGAGAAATGAAAAGATTAGACTTTGACATCTTGGAGATCAGCGAAACAAGATGGGCAAATAGCGGAACGTGCTCACAAGACGGAACAACATTCTATTATTCGGGAGCTGAAAAGACTGATACTCTCCATAGAAATGGAGCGGGAATGTTGATAAAAGAATCACTCAAGAAACACGTCAAAAACTTCGCACCCTACTCCGATAGACTACTGTTGCTACAGATGGCGGGGATGCCGATAAACATAAACATAATACAAGTTTATGCACCCACAGCCGATAAACCCACTGACGAAGCCGAACAATTCTACGAACAACTGCGGGAATCAATAAGAACAGTAAAAAAGATCGAAATCTGTATAATAATCGGTGACTTCAACGCGAAAGTGGGAAGCTCCTCTCCAATGATAAAACCAACCACCGTGGTAAAACCTCAAAAATCGAAAGACGATGGAAAGATGCGATTAATCTAATGGAAGACCCGTTTAAACTTATAGAACTTCAAAGAGGAATAGATGTTATGAAGACCGAAAAGTCGCCAGGTGTAGCTGACATTCTGACAGCGCAGATAAAACATTTTGGATAAAGCACGAAAATGTGGCTATTAGCCCTACTTAATCACTGTGAGTCTACCTACCAGATCCCAAAAGCATGGCGAAAATCAAAAGTAATAGCCTTGCTCAAACCTGGAAAAGACCCCAAATAGCAATCGCCCTATATCTCTGCTGTGCCACATCTGCAAACTCTATGAGCGCCTCATATTCATCGGAATTCAAAATCATCTGGATTCATTCCCCAACAAGCTGGGCTAGGAAAATCATGCACAGGACAAGTACTAAACCTTACAGAATTCATAGAGGAGGGCTTGGAACAGAAAGAAATATCGGGAGTAGCTCTGGTTGATCTCACAGCTGCATATGATACCATAAACCATAGAGCCTTGCTATCTAAATGGAAAGGGTGAGGAAGCATCGGGTCATACATGAGAGTTAGATTTTTATCGGTAGATTCGTAACCCCATGTTATACTATGGCTATTGAAATTACCGCACGAAATTTGTTTGTTGCGATGTGAAGTTTTGGGGGGAAGTGGATACAAAATCTTTCCCAGGCGGTTTATAGATAGTTTCAGTTTCAGTTTCAAATCTTTATTTGTTCAATTAACCATTAATTAACCAATGGTTGTAGAATGTGTCAAATTATAAAAAAGAGAAAAAGAAGGTGTACATAGTTAAAAAAAAATTATGCCAATAATGATAAAGCAATATGAAATTAAAAAGTAAACATCCATATACACACATGCACAAATTATAACACGCATACAAAGAAAACAAACTATAGTTATACCTTACACCTTTTTAAAAACTAAAAGTGTTGAATGAGCTGCTCAACTATGAGATTTTTATCATTCAAGAATTCACCAATTGTATAGTAGCACTTTTCAATTAAAATTGATTTTAGAATTTGTTTTAATTTTTTGCTTTCCAATGATCGTAAGCTTAATGGTATTTTATTAAAAATTTTTATAAGATTAAAACTTATAACATTTAACGTTTTTCAAGTCTTGTTTATTTCTTGTATCATGTGAGTGCTCCCTATTAGCTTCTAAAAAAAGATCCTGATTGTCCTTGACAAACAACACAGACTCCAGAATATAAGTAGATACTAGTGTTAGGATTTGGTTTTCTCTAAATTTTTCTTTACAGCTTTCTGTTGATTCTAACTTAAACATAGTTCTCACGCACCTTTTCTGCAAGACCAGTATCCTACCTGCCTCCGCGCTGTCACCCCAGAAAATAATTCCATACCTCAGTCGAGAGTGTACATACGCATGATATGCTATTTTTGCAGTGTGCTCACTGACATCTACTGCAAGAACCCTTAAGGCATAACAGCAGGAGGCTATTTTGCCTGCTAGAGAGTCGATGTCATGTCTCCAATCCAGCCTGTGATCTACTTTAATTCCAAGGAAGGTTACATGATCCAATGTCCGAATTTCTTTATCGTTTTGTGTGTATATAGTGGAAGAATTGGTTTTGTTATAATTGAACTTTATTACTTGAGTTTTATCGACATTTAGCAGTAAGTTATTAACCGTAAATCAGTTTTCTAGTAGTGATAGTGTATTAAAGATATTTAAAGTCATGGTTTCATTGTTATCGCCACATAAAGTGACATTCGTATCATCAGCAAACTGTACGGCATTATCCACTATTTCAGCTAACTCATTCATGTAGATTACGTATAGGAGAGGACCAAGTATGGTGCCCTGGGGAACCCCCCCACGGACAATCTCAAACCTCGACTCAAAACCACTGTCAGCAACGTATTGCTTCCTCTGAGCCAAATAAGACCGAAGGCGCCGCAGAGGCACCCCACGGACCCCACGCCTATCCAGATTCTCGAACAAAAGGGTATGGTCGACACTGTCAAAAGCTTTTGACAGGTCTAGATACAATGCCACTGTTTCCCAACCCCTGTTTAATGAATTTAGGATTTTGCACAGTGCTTGATAGATTGTCCTTATTCTAGATTTTTTTTTCCTAAAGCCATTTTGATAGTTGGATAGTACGTTTTCTGTTTCAAAGAAGTGCATTAGTCTATCATAGATAACTTTTTCAAATACCTTGCTAAAGTAAATAACTTTAGCAAGCAACGCAATTGGTCTATAATTTTTTATTTCACTTTCAACTCCTCTCTTATAAATTGGTTTTATTTTTGTTATTTTTAATTCATCTGGGAAAATTCCAGATTCAAAACTTTGATTAATTAGAAAAGTTAAAGGGTTTGCTATGTCTTTTGCTGTTGCTTTTATTACTGATACAGGGATTTCGTCTTGACCAGTTGATTTTTTGTTTTTGAGATTTTTAATGACATTGATTATTTCATTTGGTGTGGTTGGGTACAAGAAAAAAGATTTTTGTGAGGTTTTTACATTTTTTAAGGCTTCTTTTTTGTCAATTTTTAGATTAGGAAAGGTATTTATGTAATGTTTGTTTATATCATTAAGAATTTCAAAATTTGATTTATTTTTGCCTTGTTTGATATTTTTAAGAACTGAACCTTTATTTTTTGGTAAATTTCCTGTATATTTTTTTAACAACATTCCAGACCGCTTTTCCTGGATTTTAAGAATTTAATATGGAATTATTTAAATAACTTTTTTTTGCACAGGAAACAACTTTTTTATAAACCTCGACATATTTTTTATACTTTATGAGATCATTGTGGGATCTATTTTTCTTTCTGTATAGATTGCGTTTGGTTTTTGACGATATTTTTATGCCATTTGTGATCCAAGATCTACATTTTTAAATTTTGGTGAAATTTTTAATAGGAAAAATCAAATTTATTGCCCGTTTCAAGCATTTAAAACAGCTATACCCTACGTTTACGTTGCTGGAATTGTAGACATTACACCAGCTCTCATGCACCAAGAATTCTGCAAGGTTTTTCATTTTTGCCTGCGAATACACTCTCTTCTTGACCACCCGCTCTGGACACCTCGTAGAGGGCAGCACAGAGACACGCAGAAGCTGCCCTCATGATCAGAAAGTGAAGTTGTTACCACTTTACCTAGATATGAATTGATAAAATTTATGTATACATGGTCAAGAAGTGTGGCACTAGTTTTTGTTATTCTGGTAGGTTGCTTAATTATTTGAGTAAAATTATAGCATTTCATTAGGTCATGTAATTGAATTTCTCTAGTTGAACAGCCCAAGAGATTTATATTAAAATCACCACATATAATACTTTTATAATGGAGATACTTGGTATTTATAAAATTGAGAACCTCATTAATATTTTGTACAAAAAGATCAAATTTGTCTAACATTAAAGAAGGTGGTCTGTACAAACAAATAACAATTAATTTTTGCTTTTTCAAAACAGCTGCCGCATACTCAACTGTTCCTTCAACACTTTTGCTTACTATATTATTTTCTTCAAAGGCATCAATATGAGCATTTACCAAGACACAGGACCCTCCATGTACTAAGTCCTTTCTTCCAACACAGCCGCCTATTTGAAGAACACAGAGATTGTTGCAAGTTCTCCAATTTGTAAGGCTGATTTGTCACAGTCCAAGAACCAGTGATCGGTGAGACAAACAAATTCTGGATATCCCAGGCTCTCCAGTTGTACTTCCAAATCGTGCTATTTGTTTTTAAGGCACTGAACGTTTTAATGAAAGACTAATAGTTCCTTCCGTAAACATCCCTCTGATTTCTCGGTGGAGGCCTTGGAGTTCTTCTCTGTTGACTCCAGCCGTTGTCCATAGGTTGATTGCGGGTCAGGTACAAAAAATGGCTAAATGAGACTCCAGATGGCCAGAGGTCAGCTTTCATTACTTTATCAATTCTAACTAAAGGTTGCTCTATTATGATTTTCATTCCCTCTAGTTTTGGTCAATGTGCTTGTATATCTCGATGGGTCTCTTGGATGCATGTTATGTCGTGGGTATGTGTTTTACAGAGATCAGATAGAATTTCCTGTTTATTGCATGTTATGCCCTCGATGTTTATGGCTACTATTATCAGTGTTGGCTCTAAAAAGAGCCTTTCACTTGATTTGTCATCGTTCATGTTTTTGGATCTGGTGGTGAAAGGATTGGCCGTCCAAAGGAGCACGAGCGATATATTTCTAGGTTTAAAAGATTAATATTTAACACAACGTTTGCGTGGAGGCTCCTTCCGTGCTCCCCTCTAGACAAATGACACATATTAGTATTGTTTAATGTACTATTCGTAGTACAGATTAAATATAGTAATGGCCCTGCCTTCTGAAAATAGACATTATGAACGAACGTGACGCGTCTGATCTGAGATCAGGAAGAAGCATACCATGGCGCTGGTATATTGAAATTTATGAATTCCGCTAAATTAAAGGCATCTACCTGTTTAAACTGTATAATCGATAATTACATTACTTGACAATATTTACGTATCGATCGATTACTAAAAATATGTTTTGGCGCCTCCTCGCTAATTTCATTAGCTATTCGGGGGCACTTCCTGGACTATTTGCAATTCATCATTTAGTGCCGGAGCCAATAAGTGGCACCCCCTTTTTCCTGTCCGTCTGCTCCAAGCAGTTTTATATCAAGCTGCTGCCTGCTGAAATTACAACACTAGGTATATCTAAACTTTATTATTTTTTAATCCTCATTAGTAACTTTCTCATAAAATAATTTAATGGTGTTGATAAGTCAATTTAATTAAAAATTTTGCAATGTTTCAAGAATATTTTTAGATCTACAAGATGTCTCAAAAAATCAGGGCATGTGTAAATTGTGATTTTTAGTAGAATATCATTTTATTTAATTATTCAAATGCATGGTAAAATTCAAGATATTTTTCATGTTGCATATCCTACAGTTAAATGAATTGTTTTTGATATATCGACATTTGAAAAGTGACGTCGAATTCTTGCATAATTATATCGGTCTTAAATGGAATATTTTATTTAAAAAAAAGCAAAGTTGGCACATGTCCTGCTTTTTTTGAAACCCTTTATATTTGGAAATATTTTTAAAATGTTGCGAAATTTAAAATAAAATCAACGTGTCTCGGAAATTGACAACTTTTGTTTTTTTCTTTCAAAACTTATTTAATAAGGCCCTTTTCTACAATTTTAAGTTAAAACGTTGTTTAACCCTTCAAATTTTCAAAAATAGTGAATAAATAACCTTATATCTTTTGATTTAGTAAAAAGACGTTATTTTGGAACCTCTTGAAAAAGTTTTCCGCTACCCATCGATTATTTTACATTTTTGAAAAGCTGAAAGAACGAAGTGCGCCGCAATAAGGATCAAGTGGCCGAAATCTTCATATGGAGTAGTCCCATGGATATTGTATAAGTCAATGAGTAGCTGAAAAATAACAAATAGTAGATGTCCTGTGTCAAAATTGACAACTGACGTAGCCTACAGAATAAAGTAAACATGACAAGTGATATATGTCATGTATCAAAATTGACCGCTGACAGGTGTCATGCCCTCCTGGAATGTTCGAGGACTACTGGAAGCAGGAAAGCTAGTCATTGTGGAGAAAGAAATAAGTAGCCATAGCATAGTGGTTCTATCAGAATTACACTGGAAAGGTTCGGGACACTTCATATCCAGAAAAAACCATTTTTTACTCAGGCAGTGAGCACATATCCAGAAACGGCGCATTAGAGATTTCCATAACAGAGTACAGAGCGGTCAGTGATAGGTTCATATTGGTCAGATTTAAGGCCCGTCCAGTGAATTTAAATATTGTACAAGTATATTTTCCAACAAGCGAAGCGACAGACGATGAGGTAGAAGAATGCTATACACAATTAGAAGAACTATTAGAGAATCTACCAAATCGAGAAATCACGATGATAATAGGACACTATAATACCAAAGTTGGAAGGAAACCTGGAGATGAACATCTACGCAAAGTAATCGGCAAATATGGTTAGGGAGAAAGAAATACCAGAGGAGAACGACTGCTGCAATTCTGCACTGAGAACAGTTTTTTCACTACGAACACAGGATATGAACCTCATGCAAGACCACTATACACGTGGACGTCACCTGGAGACCTATATAAAAATCAGATAGACTACATCTTAATAAAATCCAGAAGGACTACCAAGAAAGACGTATTCGGGAAAAGATTGCCATAGTGATCATCAGTTTCTTGCAGCAGAGCTGCGCATAAAATTTAGCAGATTGCAGTCTAGCAAAACCTTTAGAAACTTGTGGGTCCTTAAACATAATGAAAATTCCAAAACAAGGGCAAAGGTAGAAATCTCCAAACTAAATCCACACATGCAATTAGAAATTGACTCCAACTCATTGTGGAACAAAACAGAAACGGTACTGCTAGAAGTGGCATCACAAACAGCGAAACAAAAGAGAAAAGCATGGATTGCAGAGTAAACCTGGAAGAAAATTGAATCACGGAAACAACTCAAGGTCGCGGGCCTACACAAGGAAGAGGATAGATATTAAGATATTAAGCTCCACTGTAGAAACGACAAAAACAAGTATCTAAACGATATACGCGCAGAAGTCGAGCATTTCGCACACAAGAATGAGTCAAAGGACCTGCTTAACAAAGTCAACCAAATTACACGTACGTTCAACTCAAAGTCCTGGGTAATAAGATCGGAAGATGGTAAACTAATATCAGACAGAGCACAAGCAAAGGAGCGATGGGAAAACTATTGCGAGACACTGGAAACTCAGAAAGTCACACGCAATTATAACATACAACGAAAAGGAACCTCCCATACTGAGAGAAGAAGTGATGGCAGCAGTTAGCAAGTTGAAAACCAACACGTCGCCTGGAGAGGATGGCGTGGTTGCTGAAATGATGAATGCACTTGAGGATACAGGAGTTGAACTACTTCATAGGATCTGTCAAATGATATGGAATACCGACACTTCGCCTGATGATTGAACGAAATTAGTGTATATGCCAATACATAAGAAAGGACCAAAAGACATATGCGACAACTATAGAACAATGGCTCTTATTTCAGAAGCTGGCAAGGCCATGTTAAAGATAATATTGGAACGCATAAAGCCTTACCTTCTACCACAATTACCACCAGCACGCGGAACCAGAGAACAGATACTAAACCTCCGACACATAATCGAAAAACCGAGGGAATTCACTGTGCCTACTTACTTATGCTTCATAGATTACTCTAAAGCATTTGACTGCATACGGTGGCAACATTTATTGACGATCTTGACTGAAATGGGCGCACCTCCTTAATATCGCTAATACAAAATTTATACGACAACAACACAGCATACGTCAGAGTAGAAGGAGATCTGACCAATCCATTCACAGTGAGTAAAGGAGTCAGGCAGGGTTGTATACTAAGCCCACTACTCTTTAACATCTATGGCGAGTGGATCATGAGGAAAGCGCTCGATGACTGGGCAGGGAGGAATTACCATTGACGGCATCAATATCTGTAACTTGCGCTACGCCGATGATACGACTCTAATCGCTGCATCGGAAGAATAATTGATCAATCTTGTACAAAGAGTCGAAGAAACAAGCAACGAGGTAGGCCTGCAGATAAACAAAAAGAAAACCAAAATAATGATAATTTTTTGCCAAAATAATAACGGACAACTCGACAACATCAAGACAGTTGACGCTTTCATATATCTTGGTACCACAATCTCGAGCACGGGCGGATCCGGCGAAGAGAAGCGCAATAGCGAAAGAATCCATGACCAAACTAACCAAAGTATGGAAAAACCATCACATATCTCTTAACACCAAAATGAGATTGGCATGGTGTTTTCTGTCTTCCTATATGGATCAGAATGCTGGGCTTTAGAAAGGACTGATAAGCGGAAGATAAATGCCTTCGAAATGTCTTGCTGGCTCAAAATGCCGAGAGTGTCCTGGCCGGAGAAAAGAACCAACCAATCCATTTTGGACCAACTCAGAACTAAGAAGAGATTGAGCATTGTGGTAGCGGAGAAAATAGCTAAATTCTTTGGTCATGTGGTTAGAAGAAATGGTCTTGAGAGACTCACTTTGGAAGGAACAGTCCCTGGCAAAAGATCAAGGGAAAGGCCGCCAACAAGATATATGGATCTTATAACCGGTCTAACCGGCAAAAATCTCACCCAAACATTCAAGATGGCAGAAGATGGGCAGGAATGGAAAGCCATCACAGAAAATAATACATTAATTCATGATGCTCGAAACCGAGCAAGCGACTAAGAAGAAGAATTCTTTACTGTCAGCTTTTTGATTTTCCCCCAATTTTTTAGCACAGCTGAGGAACTCAGCGTAATATTTGTTGGCTGAGTTGATCATTCAGCGGCTTTCTCAGAGCTGTGTTCGTTAATGTGTATGCTGGTCGCAATAATTATTTATTTAGGTAGGATAATCAATATTTTAATATTTTAATGGATATTATTGTTTTTATGGCAAAATGGTGGATGCGGCGAACATTTTTTTATACATTAGCCATAAACATATTAAAATCTACCGAATGTTTCATAAGTTCTAAGTACTATACTTTGCATAAAATCTTGGAATGATCCTGGACGCATATGCTCGAGTCATTTGAGCAGCTTAGAGAAGGATTAGTAGTAAACTTATCGATTTGCATTCGTTGGAAACAGCCGCCTCTTTGAAGAACTCAATACATCTCTATTATATCCACTCTTCTTACTGTCAGATTTTTTATTTTCCCCCTATTTTTGACACAACTGAGGAACTCAGCGAAATATTTGTTGGCTGAGTTGTTCATTCAGCGGCTTTCTCAGAGCTGTGTGTCAGTTTACCCATTGAGGGAAATCGCTTAGTCAGTATTTCAGCCGCTGAGAGTCCCTGAACCAAAAATGGCAGATGTCATAGGCGGAGCTTATTTACCACCAGTGGAGTGGGTTACTGTAGAAGAGTGAAGAGTGGCTCAACTCACGCCACATTTACTTAAATATCTTTAGATGATGTTGGTTTGGGCAATATTCGTTAATGTGTATGTTGGCCGCAATAATTATTTATTTTTATAGGATAATCAGTAGTTTAATATTGTGATGGATACTATTGTTTTTATGGCAAAATGGTGGATGCGGCGAAATTTTTTTCATACATTAGCCATAGAGATGTTGAAATCTACCGAATGTTTCATAAGTTCTAGGTACTATAATTCGCATAAAATCCTGGACGGATCCTGGACGCATATGCTCGAGTCATTTGAGAAGCTGAGAGAAGAAGTAGTAGGGATATAAACTTATCGAATTGCATTCGATGGAAACAATCACCAATTTGAAGAACTCAATACATTTCTATTATTATCATCTCTTACCACGTGGGATCTGTTCCAATGACTCAAGAATTACCTCCCTGACATTAACCCAACTTTTCATTTAAAATTTCTCTGTATATTATGCAAATAGCGAACGATGCGAAAATAATTTGCGTGCTGCTTAAAAGGTTCATATAGAAAATAACTTATGGTGCCTAAGAACTATAAAACCGACTATTTACGACCAATATTTCACTAAATTAATATTTCGCGTCATATTAGCATAGTTATTTATATTTATATGTTTATTAGTAACAATGTTGGTAAACATAGTTGCATGCATAGCCACGAGGAGCTTTTAAATTACTTCATTTTAGATAAATATTGTTCAAAATACGTGTTTTGTCTATAAAGCTTTCATACTATGTTGGAGTGCAAAAATTCTTTTTTGGTATTGTGAATAAAGCTCAGTTTTAGTGTAAAGCTTTTGCGTTTGAAATAGAGTCTTGAGGCTTGATAATAATAAGGCACACATAGGCATAGTATCGTTTAGTACATGGTATATTATCTCCAATTAATTTTGGGTAAAATCCAGTAACTTACATCTACGTCTTGTTATAGTGCATTTACCGTCTCTTTTTCAACAATATATTTTTTTCCATTATCCTTCGGAAAATGAGAAGGGCGCGACACATATGCTTGCTTTACCTAACGGCCAGAAAATGATAATATACTTGATTGTTAATTAAAGCTAAGTTATTACATCTACTCTGCTGCTATATAACCATTTTATTATTTGAATTAATTTGGATTCACCATTCTGTCAAAAATAACAAGATAAATTTTTGTCAAAAAAATTATTTAAATATTAATTAAATTTCTAAAAAAGGAACGATGCCAACCTCATAATCCTTAACAGAAGGAAACGGATTGCGCAATGTTAAGTAGTCGACTCCACGCTGGACCTAGGCGTAGTAAGAGGCATCTACGTCACAGCGTCCACCATGACGGAACTGCAGTCTGATCAGCTGCCAGTAATGTTCAAAACGATGCATCAGCCAGTCCTCACAGCCCCTTGGGTCACGTACTACTACAGGAACCCCGACTGGACAAACTTCCGAGAGAAGTCAACGCGGAGTTACTCGTGACTTGGACACCCCTGCAAAAATAGAGGAAACCATAGAAGTCATGACCAGGATATTAAGCGCCGCAATGGAACACATCCCCAGGAACCCGGACCTGATGCAAGGCAGGCCGCCCCTACATATCCAGGAACAGATCACGAGAAGGAACCAACTATGCAGGACATATCAAAATACACGTGACCCGAACGACAGGACAGCTTACCTGGAAGAATGCGAACTTATCCGTGTCATGTTGGATTTATACAACAACGAGGCCTGAAACAACAGAATCACAGCCGCTAGCCGTGAAAACAACGTAATATGGAAGCACATCAAGAAAATGAAGAGCATCGAAAGCCCCTATCAAAGTGACGAGAGATTAGAACACATCATCATGGACAGGACAGAGAAGGCGGATGCATTCATGGAATACTTCGCCAATAGCAGCAGCCTGAGAGAGAATCTATCAGACGACAGGACAAGAAGAAGAGTTCAGAGGACAACGGAAGAAATCGAAGCGCTGCCGCTGCAGGACACGAACATGATAATTACGAGCCCCTTAGCCGGAGCTAAGGAGGATCATAAGCAAAAGCAGACCATACAAAGCATCAAGACCGGACGGCATAGTAATGAAGAAAGTCAAGTTCCTGCCGAATAAAGCCCTTATCCAGCTGGCGTACATCATCAATGCCTCCATCAGACTACACTACTTCCCGAAATGGAAGACAGCCAGTATCATCGTTATCACCAAACCAGGAAAGGACAGGAGCCAAACCTCATCATATAGGCCAAACTCCCTGCTACCCACTCTCGAAAAGATCTTCGAAAGAGTGCTCAACAAGAGAATCAACGCGGAGCTCCAAACACTAGAAACCATCATACCAGAATAGTTCGGATTCCAGCGAGGAAGGACAACACTGATCAACGGGACAGAATCAAGTTCTGTTCAACATATCTATCAACAACGTTACCAAAGAAACAGAACAACCAGATAGCCCTCTTCGCAGACGACGTAGCATTATTCACATCAACCACACATCAGATGGCAGCAACGCAAAGAATAGAAGAACACGTCAGGATGATAACACAGTACTTCAAGAAGTGGAAGTTGAAGATGAACGAGACCAAAATGCAGCTAATCAACTTCAACTAGAAGAACAGGAGGCCAAGGACACACATCACGATCAACGGGACACGAATCGAGGACACGGACACCGTCAAGTACCTAGGAGTCACACTGGACAGGGATCTGACATTCAAGAACCACATACAAGGAACCAGGAGGAAAACAGGAATAGCAACCAACATAATCTTCCCATACATCTCACCGCAGTCAAGATTGGACAAAGACATCAAGATCAGACTGTATAACGCATACGTTAGGCCAATCATCATGTACGCAGCACCGGTTTGGAGCTCCGCATCCAAGACCCACCAAGAGAAGTTACACACGCTGGAACGCAAGATGCTACGCACAATCATGAACTACAGATGGGAAGACTTCAAGACAACAAGGACCTGTACACGGAATCCGGAACAAGACCACTAGAACAAAGACTGTAGGAGCAAGCCACAAAGTTCTTTAGGTATACGATGAGGACGCAGGAAATAATCAGAAGCATAGGAAGGATGGCCATAAAGGAGATGCCATTCAGAAAAATCCACAAAATGATCCACGAGGTGATGCACTGAAAATCCAGAACAAAGACTAGGACCCTAGGAGAGCAATATGTATATATTGATAAGTTTGTATTAGTTTTAGATCAAATATCAAGTATCATAAGGCAATTCTTTATAAATAAATAAATACAAAAGTGTTTATTAATACTTCTCCAATTAATTTTGGGTAAAATGCAGTAATTTACATCTACGCCTTGTTAAAGTGTATTGACCGTCTCTTTTTTAACAATGTTCTTTGCTTCATTATCCTTCGGAAAAGGAGAAGGGAGCCACACGTATGCTTGCTTTACCTAAAAGTAAATGTTATGAAATGCGGTATACATTTCATAACATTGTATGGGTGTAGTGAATTCTAATTTTGATGTTTTCTGTATTTATTTTTGTGCTTCTACATTTTATTGAATACATTCCCAGAAGGTTTGCCCTCGGTTTCCGTATTTTCCATATTCCCAAATTCAATTTAGCCCATTTTGTTTATCTTTCCTAAAAAACGGGGTGGATTAGAGCTTTAAAGCGCAAAGGCGATATCAATAAGCTAGCTACAAGCTATTTTGAAATACTTAACCTTAACTTGTCTTATAATTACTGCCTAGTGTAAGTTAATTGTGGGCGTACACCATCAAAAAATGCCGTATTATTTTGGTTTTAAATTCATTTTCAATATATCGCATGTTAAAAAAAGATTGCAATATTAACTAGGTATATGCTTTAAATGTTTATTATATCGAAGCTGTCTAATAAAATGCATAAAAAATATGCATATTGGAATACAACCTCTTTAGAACTCTTTAAGAACTTCTGCTGAACTACACTAGCATTTACATTAGCAGGAAAATGAATTGTTGGATCTTCTCTTATACAGAACTTTTTAATAAAAGTTGACAGCCTCGAAATATGTCCTAATATAAGAACCTAAGTGCACTGTAGAATACACCAGATATTTAAACCATCAAGGACATGATAATATCAAAAAAATCATGGTACAAAAGAAAAACTGCTCTATTAACAACCTCATAATTCATTTGGCATATTCTCCCAAGCATAATGTACCGATGTACGCATTCAAAGCCAAAAGATAAATATCGCATAATAGAAGAGCATACGACGTATATGTAAATGTTCCATTCGTTATACAGGCAGCTCCAACTTTGCAAGATTAATATCAAACCATGTCCTATTCCACAACACCTTGTATAATGTATTTGCGCATTATGCAAAAGTACAGCACCGCAGACAGAAAATTTAATAATGCAATATTTCAGGCCAGGCGCCTGCTTTTGATTCCATTATACAGGGTGCGTGTTTGTCACATTGCAATATGACCATTCCTGGAACGTATTATAAAGTGAGATTTGCTAGGCTGGTGTTTGTTCGGCATAATTTCTGCTAATCAAAACTTTGACGTAACGTATTTCTAGTTACTATAAGTCTCTTAGGTAATGTTGGCTATCTTAGGCAGGCAAGGTGTTCCCGGAAACGCTTTGGTATAATTATGGCATCAAAGTAGATAAACAGTTCTTATATGTTACTTGAGTACGACTGTGACTATTTTAGTACAGGTGCCACACTTATCTATTTTTATCCGACCACGATCGTAATAATAAATTTTAATGATGGATTGATTGCCTTTAATTTGTTGACCAATGGAAGTTGCCGTCGACATTGATTGGCTGTCACCTTTTTACGGGTCATTTATGACACTTTTTCTCCTTGTGTGTTCTCGTTGTACATATTCTACTGTCAATTGTCAGCTCGATTCCATTCAAATGTTCCCTGATTTTCTCAGTGTGTAAACTTTTACCACCTTCTTCGCTTCATCGTTTTTCTATGGGCCCTTTGGCCTTCAATGATTTTCAATTTTCTCCAACAATTCGTTACAGTTTATTCACCAACTCTCTCAATTTCCAAATCGTTTGCTAACGCATAAAAATCAATACTTTATACAGATCTGTATACAACTATATACAGGCGGTAGCTTCCTTGCGAATTTTCTCAGTGGCCATTTGACATCCAATGATTTTCAGTGATCTTCAACGGATCTTTACAGCTTATTCTCCAATTCCATTTAAGCAGAAAAATCGATGCTTTAGCTAGGTCTCTATGCATTTTAAGACATGTTGGAGACAGCTTTAGCCAGTTCTGTAATACAACCTTATACAGATGGTAACTTCGTTGCGGATTTTCTCAATGTGCATCATTCTTCTTCGTTTTATCGTTTTTCTATTGGCCATTTAGCCTAAATGATTTTTAATTTTCTGTTGCAGTTCATTACAGCGTATTCTCCAATTCAATAAATTTCCCAATCGTTCGCTAACTCAGAAAAATCAATGTTTTTTACAGTTTTATACACGGCTTTTACAGGCGGTAATTCTATTCTCAGTGTGCAACCTTCTTCTTCGTCTCATTGCTTTTCTATTGACGATTTGCCTCCTATGATTCTCATTTCTCTTCAACATTTCTTTACAGCTTATGCTCTAATGCAATGGAAGCAGAAATATCAATGCTTTAGCTAGGTCTGTATACAGATCTAGACAGGTTTGATACAGATTTAGACAGTACTGTATACAGCTTTATACAGGTGGTAATTTTGATGTTGATTTTCTCAATGTGTAATCTTCTTCTTTGCTTTATTGTTAATAGATGTTTTTCAGTTTCCTTCCACAGTTCATTTTTTTTATGCACACACACTAAAGGTAGATCCTATGACGCTCGACGAGCGGTGTGTGTGCGAAGATGTTGATTGACACGGTTCTTGAATCTTTGTAGGTTGTAATTAGTGGAAAACAGATGTCCTGGAAGTGAGTTCCACAGTGATGCAGTGCGCCAGACAAAGGAGTTCTGGTAAAGTGATGTTCTAGGTGTTTCCAGTTGTACGACGAACCGGTGCGCTCCTGCCGTCTGTCGGGACTGTCTGACAGGAGTTGCCAGGGGCGGGATTATGCTGGCCAAATCCTGGGAACATCTGCTGTGAAAGTAAAATGTAAAATAGAGACATCTCGGCCACATGTCTGCGATGTTCCAGACTATCCAGATTCCAGGTCAACTCCGGATCGCCGACGAGACGGCCAGCCCTCTTCTGAATGGAATCCAGCAGCTTTAGGGTATGCTTTGGTGCGGCACCCCAGATATGTGAGCAATATTCTAAGCACGGTCTTATTTGCGCTTTATACAGCAAGAGCAACTGCTGCGGTGTATAGAGTTTTGTGTTGCGAAATAGCGCACCAAGCTTCTGGGAGGTTGGTTTTGCGATGTTAGCAACATGGTCATGCCATGACATATTGCTGTTGACCGAGACACCCAGCAGCCCGATTGACGAGGATGAAGGAATGGTCGATCCTGCCATAATGATGTCAGGGCCCGCTGTATTGGCCCTCTTAGTAAACGTTGCTGCTTGGGTCT
>MU188947.1:34573-50260 GCA_016904865.1 Pissodes strobi | reverse complement strand
CATCTTCACTAAAATATAACAGATTACATAAGCATACATTATAAAAAATTGTAATAATTCATATCAAAATGTTTTTAAACAAAAAAGTATGAAAAAATTAAAGTAATCTTTGCGAAATTTTATCCATCTATCGTTTTATAAAGAACTTGACTATATCTAGTGAATCTTATAAAAATATCTTTACTAAAATTTAACATATTACATAAGCATTATAAAAAAATTGTAATAATTCATTTCAAAATGTTATATAATCGATAAAGTATAAAACAATTAAAGTAATCTTTGCGAAATTTGATCCATATATCGTTTTATAAAAAACTTGACTATATCTAGTGAATCTTATAAAAAGATCTTTACTGAAATTTAACATATTACATAAGCATACATTATAAAAAAATTGTCATAATTCATTTCAAAATGTTATATAATCGAAAAAGTATAAAAAAATTAAAGTAATCTTTGCGAAATTTTACCCATCTATCGTTTTATAAAAACTTGACTATATCTAGTGAATCTTGTGAAAACATCTTTACTAAAATTTAACATAATACATAAGCAAACATTATAAAAAATTGTAATACATTTTAAAAAGTCATATGTGAAAAAGTATAAAAAAAATAAAGTAATTTTTGCGAAATTTTATCCATTTATTGTTTTATAAAAATTTTGATTTTATCTATTGAATCTTGTGAAAACATCTTCACTCTAATTTAACACATTACATAAGCATACACTATAGAAAATTATAATAATACAATATAAAATGTTATTTAATCGAAAAAGAATATATAAAAAAGTAATCTTTGAGAAATTTTATCCGTCTATTGTTTTATAAATAATTTGAATATATTTAGTGAATATTAACATATTACATAAGCATACATTGTAAAAAATTGTAATAATACATTTTAAAATGTTATATAATCGAAAAAGGATAAAACAAATATAGTAATCTGCGAAATTTTATCCATTTATCGTTTTATAAAAAATTTGAATATATCTAATGAATCTTGTGAAAACATCTTCACTAAAATTTAACATATTATATAAGCACATTTTAATATGTTATATATTCGAAAAAATATAAAAAAATTAAAGCAATCTGCGTTAACGTTTTATAAAAAATATCAATATAACTAGTGAATTTTGTGAAAACATCTTCACTAAAATTTAACATTACATAAGCATATACTATAAAAAAATGTAATAATACATTTTAAAATGTTATATAATCGAAAAAGTATAAACAAATTAAAGTAATCTGCGAAATTTTATACATTTATCGTTTTATAAAAAGTTTGAATATATCCAGTGAATCTTGTGAAAACATCTTTACTAAAATTTTACATACTCCATAAGTATACATTATAAAAAATTGTAATAATACATTTTAAAATGTTATATAATCGAAAAAGTATGTGAATACATCTTCACTAAAATTTAACATAATACATAAGCATACATTATAAAAAATTGTAATACATTTTAAAATGATATGTGAAAACGTATAAAAAAATTAAAGTAATCTTTGCAAAATTTTATCCATTTATCGTTTTATAAAAAAGTTGAATATTTATCTAGTGAATCTTGTTCTTTACTCTAATTTAACACATTACATAAGCATACATTATAGAAAATTATTATAATACAATTTAAAATGTTATATAATCGAAAAAGTATAAAAAAATAAAGTAATCTGCGAAATTTTATCCATCTATCGTTTTATAAAAAAATTGAATATATTTAGTGAATCTTGTGAAAACATCTTCACTAACATTTAAGATATTACATAAGCATACATTATGAAAAATGGTAATAATACATTTTAAAATGTTATATAATTGAAAAAGTATAAAAAATTTAAGTAATTTGCAAAATTTTATCCATTTATCGTTTCATAAAAAATTTGAATATATCTAATGAATCTTTTGAAAACATCTTCACTAAAATTTAACATATTACATAAGCATGCATTATAAAAAATTTTAATAATACGTTTTAAAATGTTATATAATCGAAAAAAATAAAAATAAATTAATGTAATCTGCGAAATCTTATTCATATATAGTTTTATAAAAATTTGAATATACCTAGTGAATCTTGTGAAAACATATTCACTAAAATTTAACATATTACATACATTATTAAAAATTGCAAAAATACATTTTAAAATGTTATATAATCGAGGGTATTAAAAAAATTGAAGTAATCTTTGCGAAACTTTATCTGTTTATCCAAGAAAATTTACTATGATGAGATACATCTTCAATAAACTTTTGTTAATTTTAAAGTATTAGATGAATATGCATAATTTTTATAATACAGTTAATTTTTTATTGCGAATAATGATAAAATTTTCAGTAAACTTAGAATTATTATATAAATATGAAGAGATCATGACAAACCATCATCGATAAGATTTAACATATCTCAAGTGGTATATATACAGCTTTGGACAGCTTTTAAACCGCTTTTGACCAACTCTATCGTCTAACCTTCGATCTTCAAGTAGAAAACGTACCGCGAGTGAGATACGCGTATACTTTCGATTTGGATTCGGTCCTGTATCAAGTTTACAGCACCCACCCTCCAACGCCGCGCCGGCCGCTTTAATATTTAACGTCTTTTGCGAAGAGCCGTTTTGAAATATATACTGTCACAGTCACTTTAGGGTCTGAGGACGGTCGCGAAGACTCCGCGTTTCTCGAAATGCTGCCGTTAACCTAAACATATCTTTCGTAAGCCCGTCGAACTTTATGGGTACGAACACTTTGGCATTTGAGCTTAATATCTTTGGGCGTATTTTGATTCAAGGCCAAGTAGTAGTAGAGAAATATGATGGTTTTAATGTTCTTCCAGTCTGGACGACATCCTTTTCTATCGTTCATGGGGGTATGAATTTTTAAAGACGAGCGCAACCCAACTGTCGTCGTTTCGCAACTTGTCCATTCGCTACAACTTGTATCTAACCCGTTTCATAGTTTCCGTAACGCTCTTGTCTGGTATTTGTTTAGGAGAAACACGGACATGTTTCCGGGAGGTGTTTCGCTGTACACTTGCGGGCGGCAAACTTCAGGAAAGATAAATTTGTCAAAACCTTTCTGGGACCCTTGGAGTTAAGACAGTTCGTATACTGTGATAATATTACGCATGTTATTTTATAGTGTATTTGGATGCAATTTCAATATCCTCCCCTGGAGTAGATTCAATTTTATCTTCAATACAATAATTAAAAATATCGGCTCAAATGTCTCGATAGCGTAGGGTTTCATATTGTAAAACATCACGCTGTCGATCCGGGTTTGATTCCCGGTATAGTCTAGAAACAATATAATACTATAATTTTATCATCGATACGACAATAATTGTTGTATAATGAAATGATCCTGCCTCAGGGAGGGTAAGATGTGGAACGCCCCAACCATATCTACTAATCAGTAGAGTATGCTTGGCTGTTTTAATAATTATTATTAAATATTTACTACCAGGGTCCGTCGATGGGTCTAGTGGTTATTAGGTTCGTTTGGCCGTCGAGAGATGTTTCAGGTTCGATTCTCACGAGGCTCCAAGATTTTTGTTAAATAAAAAGTTTAGTTGTAAGCCTACTGTATGGAAATGTTCAGATGACAGAGCCTAATTCCTAATGTCTTTAAAAACGAAAAACAGATCTCGACGTATTACTTTCCGGTGAGTGGGAGGAGTAAGTCAGGCAAGCATACTCTACTGATTAGTAGATATGATTGGGGCGTTCTACATATTTCCCTCTTTCACTATGTCACACTTATCGAACTAAGAGCCTCGTGCAAAGAACGATAAACTGCATCACTAACAATAACTGGAAGAGGAAAGTTAAACATAATAAAAAAGATATATTATAAGTGATAAATCTTAACAAAACATCTTCAATAAACTTAAAGATGTAACATAAATTTATACTGTCTTAAGACTACTACGAGTATAAAAAAATACTTGTAACAAAGCATCTATAATAAATTTTAAAATGTTATATAACCCTAAAATATAATACATTTATATTAGTAAATTTATTATATTGGATAAATTATCACCAAGCCTAAAATACTATATAAATGAATAAGAATTTTGATGTAAAAATTCGTTATCTTATGAATCATAAAAAACATCTTCAATATGGTTAATGATCTTACATAAACAAACAGATGATTATCTGTGAAGAATCTTTAGAAAACATCTTCCATGAACTTAAAGATATCATACATTTATATTCATATTGTTTTTGTTACATATTTTTAAGTTATTTGAAGATTTCTATCATCACGTATAATCAATTTTACTATAAAAATTCTTTACATATCTTTAATAAAATCATATAAAAACATAATTATATAAGGAACTTTAAAACAAAATTTATAATATATGTTCAACCTTGACAAAACATCTTCAATACACCTAAAGATATAACATAAAAGTAAATGTATGTCAAGTTTTATATGTGCTCAAGTTAATTGAAGATTTTTGTCATAAAAATTTATATACAATTAATTTTAATATAAAAACTCTTCTCATTTTTATAAATTTAATGAGTTAACTGAAGGATACAAAGAATATTTATAAGACAAAGCATCTGCAATAAATGTAAAATTACATAAAGAAATAATTATTTTTATCATATTTATTTTTTTTTAAATGTAGTATATGTGATAAATCTTGGCAAAGCATGTTGAATAAATTTTAAAATGTAAATAAATGTATAATAAATTTATGATAGGTCACGAACGATGATAAAGCATCTTTATTGAACTTGTAACCATTTTAAAAATAAGAAGATAAATGAAAAACATATAAGGAAACTGACTATAAAAATATCTTTATTAGCTCAAAAATATTACATAAATATAAAGATATTTCTCTGATGACATAACAAATCAACAATGAGGGTTTTATCAAAAATTTGTTATATCTAGTGAATCTTGTGAAAATATGTCACTCTAACTTAACACATTACATAAGCATAAATTATAAAAAATTTTAATAATTCATTTCAAAATGTTATATAATCGAAAAAGTATAAAAAATTAAAGTAATCTGCAAAATTTTATCCATTTATCGTTTTATAAAAAAAATTGAATATATCTAATGAATCTTGCGAAAACATCTTCACTAAAATTTGACATATTACATAAGCACACATTCTAAAAAAATTTTATTACATTTTAAAATGTTATATAATCGAAAAAGTATAAAAAAAATAAAGTAATCTCTTCGAGATTTTATCCATTTATCGTTTTATAAAAAATTTGAATAAATCTAATGAATCTTGTGAAAACATCTTCACTAAAATTTAACATTACATAAGCATGCATTATAAAAAATTGTGATAATACATTTTAAAATGTTATATAATCGAAAAAGTATAAAATAAATAAAATAATCTTTGCGAAATTTTATCCATTTATCCAAGAAAATTTACTATGATGAAAAATATCTTCAATAAACTTTTAAAGTAGATGAATATAAATAATTTTTAAAATACAATTGATTTTTATATTGTGAAATGATTAAATTCTTACATCTTCATTAGCTCAAAAATATTACATAAATATAAAGATATTTCTCTGATGACATAACAAATCAACAATGAGGGTTTTATCAAAAATTTGTTATATCTAGTGAATCTTGTGAAAATATCTTCACTAAAATTTTACATTACATAAGCATACATTATAAAAAGTTGTAATTATACATTTTAAAATGTTATATAACAGTATAGGTATAAAAAATTTAAGAAAACATTCTTGAAGTGAAAATATATAATAAAATTTACTGATGAAAAAAATCTTCAATTTGTTAATTTTAAAGTATTAAATGAATATAGATAATTTTTATAATACAATTGATTTTTATATTGTGAATTTAAACATTTTCAGTAAATTTAGACATATGTAAATATGAAGAGATTATAACAAATCATCATCAATAACATTTAACATATTACATAAGTGTATAAATAAATGTTTAAATGTTTTATAATCGTAAATCCATAAATAATTTAAAAATAAGCATCTTTATTAAATTTTAACCATTTAAAAAAAGACAATTAAAAAATATATAAGAAAATTTACTATGATGAAAAACATCTTCAATAAACTTTTGTTAATTTTAAAGCATTAGATGAATGTAAATAATTTTTATGATACAATTAATTTTTATATTGTGAATTAAGATTACATTTTCAGTAAACTATTATATAAATATGAAAGGATCGTGACAAATCATCAACAATAAAATTTAACATATTACTTAACTATATAAATAAATTTTAAAATGTTATATAATCGTAAAAGTATAAACAATTTAAAATAAAGCATTTTTATTAAATTTTAACAATTTAAGAGAAAACACCAGTAAAAAATATATAAGAAAATTTACTACGATGAAAAACATTTAATAAACTTGTTAATTTTAAAGTATTAGATGAATACAACTAATTTTTATAATACAATTGATTTTTGTAATGTGAATTATGGTTACATATTTTAGCAAAATTAGAAATATTATATAAATATGAAAAGATCATGACAAATCAACAATAACATTCAACATATTACATAGGTATATAAACAACAAGTAATGTTTCTTGTAAATTTGATACGAAAAGCATCGAGTTCAGGTTCTTAATTAAAGCGATATTAATTTTTAATTAAAACTCACTTCGCTGCGAATTCCGATGTCCTTTCATGTTCGCAACTACAAACGTTAATTTTAATATAATCTTTCGCAATTACGACTCACGTCCCTTCGTTTCGACTTATTTTCCAGATTTGCCTGTTGGCATTTGGAAGGAAATCTATAATGGTATCAAGCGTCAATTTCAATAGCGCGAGAAACATTCTGAAACTGTTTAAATCCGTTTGATAGCGGCTTGTGTTTAGGAAATTTCGCGTTGCTCATAAAGAGCATTAATTTTTTATAAATTATACAAAGTAGCATGTTTAGTAAATTGGAACTTAACTAGCAGCAGGGGGCTAAGATATTTAAATCGCACCCGTCACAGCCACATACTTGCCGATAACAGACACCGTCTAGCATCACTTTACCCGATACCTTTCGTATTCCGTTTCCGACTGTGTCTCATCTTTAATGGCGGTATCTTTTTACACAAACACTCACAATACACGTCACAGAGGATTTCGAGTGGTATCGACGCTCCCCCCATGATGCAAGCGAGAGAGTGTCGAGTGACTGAAGCTGTCGCGAGCTGACAGCAGTGGCTCACATTATTTCATCAAATTACTCAATTAAATTCAATATAATATATAGATGATGATTTAACAGCAGATAGATGACACGTGCCACAACAACCTACAAAAAGAAAATCCTTAAGTTGCTCAAAGGCAACACTGTAAGAGGCCGATGTTGAGGTAGCAATGGTCCATCAGGGTTTCAGCTACTCCATAAATGCAATCGTCGAACTAGGTTACGTATGTCCAATTGCACACAAAATTCAATTGTCCGTCGCCCCGTCGAGCGACGTACTGTTACACAAAGCCCCCCGGTTTTGGTCCGGATGCAGTAAAGAGACTCAGCGGTCGTCGTAAGAGATATCGACGGCCACTCGATACGGGGGGGATATAAATCGTCAAATTCGCTTTGTCTCGCCATTTCGGGTCAAGCGGGGCGTTGATATGGGAGAACGGGTATTGGATCGCTATAATAATATATACATCTGCTCGCACGAGGAATGTTCGGATCGCGTTTCCTAACATCTCGACGAGAAATGTAATATTACGTGCACGGTTAAGTGTTTGCCTGATATAGACATATCTGTATCGGTATTGTATTATGTAAATATGAAACTGAGACCTTTTAGCTTTGAAATATCATGAATAGAAGACATAATATAGTGTAGAATCTCAATGTTAAATCATATCGCAAGTCTTTGACCCTGTCGGGAATCGAACCCGCTCCGACTGCGTGACAACCCACGACAAGGTCCTTTACGCTATCACTTGAGAGAGAAACAAAACATAATATATGTTAGGATATAAGAGTGTGTGAGTGAGATAATGTTTTCATTTTTGAGTGATAATTTGCTAGATTCAAGAGAATATCTCTTTGATGTTAAAAGATTTCTGTGTTGAAGTGTAATTTGTCAGAATGAAGAGAAAATCTATGAGTTGAAGCACCATTTATCTACAATGAAACAAATGCCTTGTAGTTGAAGTACAATTTGTCACCTTGAAGAAAATGCCTATTAAGTTTAAGTAAAATTTTCCAGTTTCAAGTAAATGTCTATTAATTAAAACAAGTACAATTTGCTCAATTCAAATAAATATATAGTAGCCGAGTGACAATTTGCTAGATTCAAGAAAATATCTACTAGTAATAACACAATTTTCTGATTTTAAAAGATATATGTAGAAGTAAAATTTGCCAAATGATGAAAACATATGGGTTGAAGCATCATTTATCTACAATGGAATGAATGCCTTGTAGTTGAAGTACAATTTGTTATATTGAAGAGGTTTATTAAATGTATGTTGTTAGATTGAAATGAATGTCTATTGATTAAAATAAGTTCAATTTGCTCAATGCAAATAAATATATGTTAGTTGAAGGGTAATTTGCTAGATTCAAGAGAATACCTATTAGTAATAACACAATTTTCTGATTTTAAAAGGTTTCTGTGTTGAAGTACAATTTATCAAATGATGAGAACATATATGAGATGAAGCATCATTTATCTACAATGAAATGAATGCCTAGTTGAAGTACAATTTATTATATTGAAGAAAATGCATATTAGACTTAAGTACAATTTCCTAGATTCAAATAAATGCCCATTAATTTACAAAAGTACCATTTGCTGAATTCAAATAAATATATGGTAGTTGAATGACAATTTGCTGAATTCAAGAGAATATATATTAGTAATAACACAGTTTTCTGAATTTAAATGATTTCTGTGTTCAAGTGCAATTTGCCAAATGATGAGAACATATATGAGTTGAAGCACTATTTATCTACAATATAATGAATGTCTTGTAGTTGAAGTACAATTTGTTATATTGTAGAAAATGCATATTAGACTTCAGTACAATTTCGTAGATTCAAACAAATGTCCATTAATTAAAAAACGTACCATTTGCTTAATTCCAATAAATATATAGTAGCCACAATTGACAATGATGAGCATATATGAGTTGAAACATCATTTATCTACAATGCAATGAATGCCTTGTAGTTGAAGTACAATTTATTATATTGAAGAAAATGCATATTAGACTTAAGCACAATTTCCTAGATTCAAATAAATGTCCATCAATTAAAAATATACCATTTGTTCAATTCAAATAAATATATAGTAGACGAATGACAATTTGCTAGATTCAAAAGAATATATATTAGTTACAACAAAATTTTCTGAATTTAAATCATATCTGTGTTAAGGTACAATTTAGACCAAATGAGGACATATATGAGTTGAACCATCTTTTGTCTACAGTGAAATGAAGGCCTCGTAAGTACAATTTATTATATTGAAGAAAATGCATATTAAACTTAAGTACATTTTCCTAGATTCAAATAAATATTAATTAATTAAAAAAGTATAATTTGCTCAAGTCCAATAAATATATAGTAGCCGAATGACAATTTTCCAAATTCAAAAGAATATCCTTTAGTAATAATACAATTTTCTGACTTTAAAAGATTTCTGGGTTGAAGTACAATTTGCCAGGATAAAGAGAAAATCTATGAGTTGAAGCACCATTTATCTACAATGAAATGAATGTCTTGTAGTTGAAGAACAATTGGTTACATTGAAGAGAATGGCTATTATATTTAAGTACAATTTTCTAGTTTCAAGTGAATGTATTAATTAAAACAAGCACAATTTGCTCAATTCAAATAAATATATAGTAGCCGAATGACAATTTGCCAGATTTAAGAGAATGTCTATTAGTAATAACACAATTTTCTGATTTTAAAAGGTTTCTGTGCTGATGTGCAATTTGCCAGAATGAAGAGAAATTCTATGCGTTGAAGTACCATTTATCTACAATGAAATTGCAGTTGAAGTACAAATTGTTACATTGAAGAGAATGCCTAATAAATTGAAGTGCAATTTTCTAGTTTTAAGTAAATGTCTATTAATAAAAACAAGTACAATTTGCTCAATTCAAATAAATATATAGTAGCCGCATGACAGTTTGCTAGATTTAAGAGAATGTCTATTAGTAATAACACAATTTTCTGATTTTAAAAGATTTCTGTGTTGAAGCTCATTTTGCTGAACTCAAACAGCTGAAGTACAATATGCCAGATTCAAGAGAAAATCTAGGAGATGAAGCCCCATTTATCTATGAGGACATGAGGGTCTTGTAGTTGAAATGCAATTCGTTATATTCAAAAGAATGTATTAAATTCAACTACAATTCGTTAGATTCACACAAATATTTAGTAATTGAAGTGAATTATTTTGTTAACTTGAAGATAATATGAACTAACTTAAATATAATTCTGGATTGTTCAAGTTGAAGTACATTTTGCTAGATTCAAAAGAATGTTTATAAGTTCAAGCGCATCACTTCCTAATTCTAATTGAATATCTACTAGTTGAAATCCAATTTGCTGTATATAAGAGAATGTCTATTGTACTTGAAGTAAAATTTGCTAGATTCAAGTAAACGTTTAGCAGTTAGCTTACATTTTACTAGACTTAAGAGAACACTTATCAGGTGACGTACAATGTGCTGGATTTAAGAGAATGGCTGAGTCAGATTGAAATGAATAATATTAGCTGACGTGCAATTTGTTAGATTCAAGGGAATATTTATTGCATTACAGCACAATTTGCCAAATTCAAGCAAATAGTTATTATATTTGAAGCACAATTTGCTACATTCAAGTAAACGTCTAGCAGTAAACTTAAGTTTCACTAGACTTTAGAGAACATTTACAAGGTGAAGTACAATATGCTGGATTTAAGAGAATGGCTGAGTTAGACTGGAATTAATAATATTAGCTGAAGTGCAATTTGCTAGATTCAAGAGAACATTTATTGCATTACAGCACAATTTGCCAAATTCAAGCAAATGGTTATTATAGTTGAAGCACAATTTGCTACATTCAAGTAAACCTCTAGCAGTTAACTTAAGTTTCACCAGACTTTAGAGAACATTTACAAGGTGAAGTACAATATGCTGGATTTAAGATTGAAATGAATAAGATTAGCTGGAGTGCAATTTGCTAGATTCAAGAGAACATTTAACACATTACAGGACAATTTGCTAAATACAAACAAATGGTTATTATATTGAAGCACAATTTGTTGCACAATTGCTACAATTAAGTCAATGTCTAGCAGTTGATTTAAAACTTACTAGATTTAAGAGAACACTTATTAGATAAAGTACAATTTACTAGATTTGAGAGAATGACTGAGCTAGATTGAAATGAATAATATTAGCTGAAGTACAATTTGCTAGATTCAAGACAACATTTAGTACATGGAAGCGCATTTTTCTAGATTCAAGAGAATGTTTATTATACTTAAAGCACAAGTTGATAGGTGCAAAGAAATCTTTAGTAGTTTACTAAAAATTTAATTGAATTAAGAGAATGGCTGAGTTAGATTGTAATGAATAATATTAGTTGTAGTACAATTTGCTAGATCTAAGAGAACGTTTAATACATTAAAGCACAATTGGCTAGATTCAAATAAATGTCAAGTAAATGACGTTGGTTCGAAACATTACACCGTTTGCATCTGGTCTCCGGTAAGTATGCGGAAGAACAAAGAAGCCTTATTTGAAAGACACTCCAAGGCACTCAAGGTTGTTCAATATAAGAATGGCTATTATTTGATCATAATACATGTTCATGTATTCATTCATGCATTTGTGCTTGTATTTACATGTGTACTTTGGTAAAATTAGGTGAAGCGGAAAGGCGAAAGACAAAGTTTGTCGAACTGATGATTTGCTTGAGTACTTATATAATAAAATTTGCTAATCATTGTAACTTAAGGTTTATAATAGCTTGTTAATAATTTGTCTCGAATGTTTAGATAATATTTTCAAAGTCCAAGTTCAAACGAAAGACATGGTGATATTTATTAAGTGGTTCATGAATTTTAGTAGCTCACACATTCCCCCTCCCACTTAACATTGGACCCCAATGTTTTAAAACGTGCTGATCGTTGAACATTTAGGGTTTGTAATGGATTGGGATAAATGTTTACATAAAATTTTCAAAGTTCTAGTCGATAATTAATTAGCGGTTTAAATGTTTGATATCATAATTTAAGTTATCTGTTTGAAGTTTCCTAACATGCAAACTAATGATGTTTATTAGTTACAATAACCTGAAATAGCGTGTTGATAGCGGTTTATATATTTATTAAAATACCTTGGTATTGTAATGGTGTTATCGGCGTTGCATCAACAAATATTACCGCCACTTTCAGTCGGCAATATTTATATAATTCTAAAGGCGCGTATAAATCATAAATAGGAAAAAGTTCGTCGCCGTAGAATAGAATAACAGAAAACGTTTTCAGTTATCGGTATTGTCGTTGCCGAGAAAAGCAGAAAAATTGGCAAAATCAGGCTTGTTAAATGGAAAAACGTTGCTATTATGATGTTTCATTCTGATAAAGTCGAGCGGCGAATGGAATATTATTATTTGAAAAATACGGGAACAAATTTGTTTTCTAGAATTGATAAAAGAGATCTGGGTGCAGTTCGTTAATATGTGTTGACACCTTCCTCTCATGGTTCGTCTTTTTCGCTACCATATATTGGAAGGAGGTGATGCTTATTAAAAAGTACAAAACCCATCTCAATGTATGTATAACTCAATTTCAACACGATTTTATTTCTATTGACTATACACCCCGATGTTATTTAAATTAATATTAATGGAATATACATAAGTTATGTGCACATAATCTGCATAATTCGGCATAAGCATTATAGCTGCGAGCGTAATTTTGACAAGATTTATGCAGATTTGGTTTAAAATAATGGATACGGTGTAGGTAAGCCAGGCATAACAAAATCCGTTGCAGCTTTGGTGAAACGGTGTTATGAAATTCGAAACGGGCGTCTCCCCCGCAATGTTTGTAGTTGATGATGATGACGAACGTATATTTCGGTAGGTTGAAGGCTAACGGAATAGTAATTGCAATCACAACTCTTGGTTGTATGACACACGTTTTATTTTTAAGTTTTTCAAAACGTCTAATAATCACTTGAGCATTTGTGCTTTTAATCATAAATAAAATTGCAATATATATGATTTGATCTAATTTTATATAAAAGACGGATGTCGAATCCAACCAATAAAATACGTCATCACCGAGCTTTTCCACGCGACTGCGGATAAATTCGGATAGTTCTGAATATATACGCGATGCAGCTACGGTTGATGTTTCTGCAGTAAAATATTTTTACGACCGTGCATGATTGTAACTAATATTCAGATCCAATAAAAATGGCGACCGTTTTTAGTGTTTTCGTTGCAAATATAGAGTTCGGTTTCGTGTTTAATTTTTGTGAAATTGTTCGCTTTTTATTGTTTCGTTAATTTCTAGCGGCATTTTTTGTTTTCGTGCACTCTATTAGTGTGCAGGCCCCGTGATATTTTTATGGTAAACTGTTGGTTATTGTCTTAATAATTTTATAACAAAGCTTTAGTATGAGTAAATATCCATTCTTTAAAGACCAACGCATACCAACAGCAACAAATCTCCTTGGTTCAAAATTTACATTAGCTTGAACATGGCGGAACATATGAATTCGAAAAAAAATTATATTGATAAACAACGTCGTTTTCGGAAAAACAATGGAAAATCCACATAATTTTGTTCAGATTTATTTTTGGAGCGCTATCTAAAGATCCAAACATCCCAGCATTATTACCTAAATGTACTATGATCGAATAAAAGTCTTCCTCTGTTGAACAACCTTGAGTGCCTTGGAGTGTCTTTGAAGAGAGGCATACCTTATCGGAGACCAGATACAAACGTTGTAATGTTTCGAACTAACGGCATTTACTAGACATTTAGTGTGTTTTAATGTACTAAACGTTCTCTTAGATCTAGCAAATTGTATTTCAGCTAATATTATTCATTTCAATCTAACTCAACCATTCTCTTAATTCCAGCATATTATAAGTGTTCTCTTAAATCAAGTAAATTTTCAGTCAACTACTGGAGATTTGCTTGAATCTAGCAAATTGTGCTTCAAGTATAATAAACATTCTCTTGCATCTAGAAAACTCCGCTTTCATGTACTAAATGTTGTCTTGGATCTAGCAAATTGTATTTCAGCTAATTTTATTAATTTCAATCTAGCTCAGCCATTATCTCAAATACAATATATTCTACATTACTTAAATCTAGTAAATTTTAAGTCAACTGCTAGACACTTAATTGAATGAAGCAAATTTTGCTTCAAGTATAATAAACGTCCTCTTGATTTTGGCAAATTGTGTTAAAATCTACTAAATGTTCTCTTGAATCTAGCAAATTACACTTCAGCTAGCATTCATTTCAATCTAACTTAGCCATTCTCTTAAATCTAGCATATTGTATTTCACCTCATAGGTTCTCTTAAGTCTAGTAAAATTTAAGTTACCTGCTAGATGTTTACTTGAATCTAGCAAATTGTGCTTCAAGTACAATAGACATTCTCTTGAATATAGCAAATTGTAGTTCAACTACTAGATATTGAATTATTAGAACTAGGAAGTGATGCGCCTGAATTTATAAACATTCTTTTGAATCTAGCAAGTGTATTTCCTCAGACAATCCAGAATTATATTTAAATTAGTTCATATTATCTTCGAGCTAACAAAATGTATTCACCTCAGTTACTAAATATTTGTGTGAATCTAACGAATTGTAGTTGAATTTAATAGACATTCTTTTGAATATGACAAATTGCATTTCAACTACAAAACTTTCATTTCCTTGTAGATAAATGAAGCTTCAACTCATAGATTTTCTCTTGAATCTGGCATATTATACTCCAGCTGTTTCAATCCAGCAAAATAAGCTTCAAGATAGAAATATTTTAAAATTAGAGAATTGTGTTATTATTGAGAGATATTCCCTTGAATATACCATATATTTATTTGAATTGAGCAAATAATGGTACTTTTTAAAATTAATGGACATTTATTTGAAACTAGGAAATTGTACTTTAATTTAATAAACATTCTCTTCAATATAACACATTGTACTTCAACTAAAAGGCATTCATTTCATTGTAAATAAACAGTGCTTCAACTCGTATATGTTCTCATCATTTGGCATAAAGCACTTCAACACAGAAATCTTTTAAAATCAGAAAATTGTGTCATTACTAATAGATATTCTCTTGAATTTAGCAAATTGTCATTCGGCTACTATATATTTATTTGATTTGAGCAAATGGTACTTTATAAATCAATGGACATTTGTTTGAATCTAGGAAATTGTATTGAAGTCTAATATGCATTTTCTTCAATATAACAAATTATACTTCAACTACAATGCATTCATTTCATTGTAGTAGATAAATGATGCTTCAACTCATATATGTTCTTATCATATGGCAAATTGTACTTTAACACAGAAATCATTTAAATTCAGAAAATTGCGTTATTACTAATAGATATTCTCTTGCATCTAGCACATTGTCAATCGACTATTATATATAT